>QANX01003946.1:0-18282 GCA_003254975.1 Ochetophila trinervis
TAATTTCTCCCTTTTTTTAAAATAAAAAATATATATTTTATAATGACCTTTTCATATGATATCCACAACCACCTAAATTATTGGAGGTTAGAAATTATTACTTATAAAGGCAAGAGTGGGAATTAAAATTGGAATGTAGGAAAGAGAAAGGTCACATGGACTTTGTCCAAAAAGACTCGAAATCAAATAGAGTAGGACCAGTATAGCAGTACGTTAGGAACATTTGCAATGCACGTGGGGACCATGCAGCCTCAAAGCTGCGTCGTATAATTCCTTACTTTATAAATGATTCATGGAGGTTGGAGGAGATTGATGATCCGAGAAGGAATGATTTTGATTCTGGGAAATGAGATTGATTCACAACGTACACGTGGATGAATGAGATGGATGCTGAGTGGGGTCCAACTAATCCCATTTCATTCACTGAATTTGGATAATCCCAGAATTTAGAATACTAGAATATAAATTTTTCTGGTGGTGATGGGTGGTTTTTTTTAGTGCCTACCATTTTATGTATGATTTATATTAGAGATGGTTTTGGTGGTGCCAGTGTTTTGGGTCACATGCTCATAATAGAACCTAATACTCCATACTTGCCTCGAAATTTCCAGGAAAAGTCCCCCACATATGTAAATTACAATTTTTACATGCCTTTTTTTTAAAAAATTATTCACCAAAAAAATTACATTCCATTAAATGCTAAATTTTAATAAAATTAGTTTGCAATCAAATAAAATTGCATATTAATTTAGCTTTAGTTTTATATAATTACATCAACCGATAAAAAAAAAGTTATATAAAAATTACTTTTTTTAAATATATAAAATTTGTGCGCATGTTTTAAAAGTTTTTGTGAAAAATTTGTGTCGAACAAATTGGTTTCATTTTCATAATAAAAAAATATGAAAGAAATTATTAAGGCCACAAGGTTGACAAAAAAGGACACCAAAAAATCAATAGGAACAGACGAAAGAAGTCCCATCAAAATAAAAGGTTTTTTCCTTCGATGATGGTCAGCTTGGCATTCTCACCAATATTACGAAACACAACAAAAACCAGAAAAAAAATCTTGGACGTGGCCGGATTTGTTCAGCAGTATATGTGGTCTTTATTCCTTAAAAATAAAATTAGTTAAAAAAATTAAAAGAAATTAATTTCATCCAGACTTTTTAAAATATAATTCATCATTTTAGTTTTAAAAAAATTATCAATTTCTATTCAAATTTTAAATAGTTATTTATTTTATTATTATTTTATACTAACCATTTAAAATAATTTTATCAATACTTGTTGTAAAAATGCTAATTAAATTTAATGCAAATTTTAGGAGGATCTAGATGAAATATTCCAAAAAAAAAAAAAAAGATAGTTAAATCCCTCACGTAAAATACTTTCTGTGTTTTCCACCCATGTGGTCGGAAACCTCCCCTAGATAAAAGCACTGAAAAGGATCTGATAGCTAATATTATTACAGACTTTGTATCAAAATTTAACAAGGAAATTGAAGCCTGTTTTGTGAATAAAATTAAAAATGTATGGTTGATAATTGATATTATTGGGTTTCTGATATCCTGCTAATTATCTTTTTGAAAAAACTCTCTGGATTTTGGCTTCTTTATCGAAACATGCAAGGAATTCGATCACTGGTTAGAATTGTTAAATCAGTGTCATCGTCTTATGGAAAACTATATCAATTAATAGTCTTGTACCAACAAGTTATTGGCATATGATTTATTAACATTAAAAAGCCCCGTGCATACGAAAATGAATCTGCCCACATGTCAGAAACTAATTGGAAATGTAGTACAACGTGGCCATGTACCTGTTGAATTATAATTACTCAAAAAAGTTTGATATAAATCCAATGAGAGATGAAGTAGAAACAAAAATTTTTATGAGCAAAACTATGGAATTATATGATATATATATATATATACGAAAAGATCTGATTTTTTTTTTTTAAACAATTAGATCTTAAATCTTGGCTTTTAATTTTTTATATATGAGTTGAATTTTACAATTTTTTCAGCCCAAATAATAAAATCAAAAGTTATAACTCTGTATATATTTACATCCGAACTATATGAATATAACATGGACACTCTGCAATTTCAAAAGCCTATAATATACATCATCTGGATCTGGATAACACAAGACTTTACATTTTCTGATGGGAAAATTAAATGTGCTAACAAATGAATATTGCAGCCACCATGGAAGCCATGACGACTAGCTAAAAAATGAAAGGGACTCAAAATTGACTCTTTGTCAATCTGGCTTATGAGTATTTTTTTTTTTTGGTGCAGAGCTTCATACCTTACAAAGCATGGAGTGTATGTCCTTTATGGATTCTGGTGGTTCAAGGTCTTTCACTTGCAGCGAATTCCCAAGTAATTTCTGCATTTCTGAGGCAAATATGTTATCCAGAATCTGCAACCCAGAAAGCATAGATGAATATGAGATAGAACAGCAAAAATTTACTATCTTTAGGAAGTAGTTACTATAGGAGAAAAAAATAATAGTAATTTTAATCAATTAGGAAGCTCAATTAGTATTTTTTTTGCTTTATCATTCACATATCAAACTTTAGATCCGAATCCTACATACAAAAATGTTCATATATATAAGAGAAAGTATCACTTTACATCCACTATAAATTATAAAAATAAAAATAATGTATTGGGTAAACATAAATATTAGTGACCCTATATTGGTATTTGAATTCTATTAAGGAAAAAAAAATTAATGAAATTATTACATATTTCTTTGGACAATGGAAAATGTTTATTTTGTTCTCATTTTTATATTATACTTTTACTTTCCTCATAGTTTTCTTTCAAGAAAACAATGGAAAACTAAAAGAAAATTCTACTTCTTTTGTTGTTTTTTTCCTTTTTCCTCATGGATTGTGTTTCAAATTCCAAATAAATCCAATAAGAAATAATTATAATTTATGAAATTCATACAGGCACTGCACTCTTATGCATTGATTAAAAAAAGTAGGTAACTTACAGATACTGCAACTCGGGAGCCTTTATACCAGGTCCTCTTCTCTTTTCTATCTACCAAAAGTTGTAGAATATCCTGTAAAAAATTACAAAAAAATAAAGTAAAATAAATAAGAATAAATTATGATTGAAATCCAAGGGAAAAAGTTTGCAAATGTTTATACAAGCAACTCTAGTTTTACTTTACCTGTCCCATTCGATCCCATAAGTCCCTACAGATATCTATAAACACAGGAGATTCAACAACAGTATGCAAGTGATCTATTGTCTTTGCCAAAAGATCCTTTAGAGGCTGCATTCTGTTGTGTAAATCTGATTCTACCTCTTTCGAATCTCGAATTATGTTCTTCAACTTTGTTGTACTCTGCACTCTTGTCTATATGTACCGTGATGCACAAGAAAAGAAAATTATGAGCACAAAAGAACAAGGAATTCTAATTTTTTCATGGACATATGGTTTCAAACTGAAATAACATTTCGATAAGGTGACTAGTTCATCAGACACCTATCCTAGATAAACTGAAAGTTGAATAAGAAAACTTGAATTGGATTGATTTTCTACTCACATTCTCTGTAAGTTTATGGACAATTGCTTTCTTGTAAATTCTAAAATTGGTTCGAAGCGTCACCGTAACATCATTGAGATGTTCTCCTTTGACACCAGGCATATCATCAGGGATGCAAGAACTCCAAGACTTCAACTGTATTTCTATCTTCGGCCAGAGAACATCCAGCAACCTTTTCATCGAATTTAATAGAATTCCTAGCTGGGAAAGAACATAGTCAGTATTAATTCCTGTTAAACGAAAGATTAAAATCTTTGAAGCCATAAATACAAGAAGCAGAAAGCCACCTCATCTGGGACAAAATAGGTGTTGACTGTTCCATTAGATAATTTCTGTATATATTTGTGGCCAAATAACTTATTTGTCAGGCTGTCCTTCAATGGTAACAAAACATGAGCATACTGCTTGTCCAGAGCTTCAACCACTGCTTTTTCAACATCTGCAATGGCCTTTTTGGTAGATACATAACTCAAAAACATAAGTTCATGCAACTTCAGGTTCAAAGAAAAAACACACTAAATCAATTTACACAACAATGAAACATCTTATACTAGTTTAGGACAAGAAAAAAGAAGAAAAGGAAAAAGGAACCAATTTCAACATACATTCTCCAAAACAGATATATATTCTGGCCAGCGACAGATGATGACTTCATATTCATTGAGTGTCTCCTTCAGATGGTCATACATATCGTCGATAAAAGGAGTTGTTGAATGTTGTGTCCTGACAGCGGAGCACTTTACCTGAAAGTGATGAATAGAATGTTGGTTGTCACAAAAATTAGAAAGATCAGTTTTCAGAAAGATTTCTACTTGTCCAAATGCAGAAAAGAAAGAGAAGAAAAAACTCAATTACTAGTCAGTTTACAGTAATGTTTGTGTGCATGTTAAACTTGTAGCCTTTTCACCTCTGACCATTATAGTAAGAATGGATAAGGTAAGCAATCCTGTCATTTCCTCAAACTTACCAAATGAACAGAGAAAGAGATTACAAATTGCAAGCATATTTGACAGCATTTACGAATAGATCAAAAAATTACATTGAAACTTGTATAGATTTCTAAGAACTATCCAATAAAAACGACAAAACCTACCACTAGTTGAGTATGCTTGTCTTTAAAACCATGCTGTGAAAGTGAAACAATATACCTTTTCTAGTTTGCACAGCTCAAGTAAATGAAGACCCTTGTCTTGAATCCAGAGAGATATATAAGAGTGGAACAGCTCTTTTGCATCAACACCACCATTGACAGGCCTGAGAAAAATTCTACATCAGTACTGACCTTATAATAACGAGCATAAAAACTATCATCAACAAGGAGAGAGAATCGAACACATCAATTACTTGACATCCCAGGAAGCAAGATCCCTTTGAAAGTCTGCTGTTGTGATAACAAGCTGTACGGCAGGAGGAGTTGGGCCTGGAGGAGGGCATGCATTGAGGAATGCACGCAATCTTGCGCAGAGGTCCACACTATATATGGATGATGAAAGATTTGGAAGTTCTATTTCCATAAAGCTGCACCAAAATAAATTTTCCATAATACAAGTAGTAGCCACTAGCCATAACTCATAAAAATAAAGACAATGAAAGATGCATGGCATAAGATGTGCCTATAATAATTGCATTTCATCTGCTCAAATATCTATAGAACTTTAAAAGAAATTGCACAAGCTTTTGCCACCTATTTATATCATTTCCCCTTGATCAATTGGCTCTCAGAGTCTTTTATTTTGATAAATTTTTCTAGTCTGTACAGTTAATGAGCAGAAGGGCAGAACAAGAATGCAGAGGAGGAAATGCTTTTTAATCCAAATGTGACATGGCTCGATAAGGGGGGATCAATAAAGATTTGCTGGAAGCATATAACTTATAGAAAAGAGGTCAAAAGGAAATAAAGTCTTGATTCAATTCAGAATGAAAAATCTCACAGATAAATCCGACCAGATAAAAAAGTAAGCAAACAAGATGGTCATGAATCACAATAATTTTCAAGGTGACCCCAAATAGTAAGGATAGTCATAAAACAATATTGCCATTCCTACAAAAACTTTAAAATGCTAACAAGAAGGAATGTTATGTACACAAAGAACAAAATATAAGGTTAGTTGTACAAATGAACACATATTAATAAGCTGGCAAAATGTAGTATCAGAAGCAGCATAATAACAAAATGACATATGTGCATACCTTGGGAGGACCTTCTGATTGTGAACTTCCTTGTCGGTGAAAATTTCATTTCTGATATTCAAAATCAAAGATTTCATTTTCTCATAACACATTGGAACATCTGTCAATTTGATCTCATTACTGATCAAACTAAAATCGTCTGTTTCTGCCAAGTGCCTACTCAACCTCTTCTTTGCAGCAACCTTATAAAGTCATATGGAAATAATTAAATTAAAAGTAAAGAAAGTAAAATACTGAAAGGACAAACATTCATGGAGAAATTAGCCTCTAGCACCTGAAAATATCTGCAAAATTTCAATCGTGCCTCGGGACTCGAAATATCGTGTAGAAGAATGAATAACTTGATAGCTGGTGACAAAGCAGGTGCAGCCAATTTACTGGAAGGCCTAAAAACATTCATCACTCCTGATGGCAAAGATTCGTCCAGTGACTTGTAGTTCTCAAAAGTTAAAGCAAGAACCTCTTTAACTTGATCCTTAATATCAGCCAGCATGCGATTCTGGTTGACATATTAGAAGCTAGAGTCAGAGGTTATATTCAAACCAAAAGACAGAACAAAATTATCCACGAACTACTGCTTACGTCAAAGGACTATAAGCACATATAATTTTTTAGAGATTGACAAAACATGTTTAAAGGAAGAAAGCTTACAATCTAGATTATAACAAAGAAAAATGAAAAGCTATAAAAGGATAAATATGAAGAAAATCTCATAAAAATGATCAATAGGGAAAGACTAAAGACATCTAAGCTTGCATGCATATAATGATATGGTACATCAAATCTTCATTTTAATATTTCCCTGAATTGGTTTTTTATCACTATGATCCCCGAGAAGTTTAAGTGTTCATTCCCAAGATAGATACAAAATATTTCCCCATTTAAATTATTCGAACATGTGATTAGAAGCCAATGAATTGCAAAAGGCATGTTAAATGAAATTCATTCAAGTTAAGCTCCAACCTCCTGATGACTCAACATGCTTTTGCAGTTGACCTTGGAGAGTACATCTGATAGCAAATCATATACTATGTTGAGACAGTCTTCAGTTGGTGTAGCCACATCCATGATATATGAAAGATACCTACAAGATAAACGTAAACATGAAGTTTAACATAACTTGTTCAAAACTACCAATTTCATGTAGCCAAAAAAAAAAGAAGAAGCAAAAAAACAACTACCAGATACCAATATACTGTACAACATTACCTTAATTTTGTGTATGCATTAGATACTCCATAGTAAGATGCAAATTTAGTAACTAGCCATTTCCATGGACCATGTAGAGACAAATTTCTGTGCCGAAATTGTTCAGCCTTCATTCCAACTTCTAGGACAAAGTCATATGCCATGGTTTCTGCAACCGAGCCACACTGCATTTGGGGATGATTGAGATAAGCCTCACAGACTTACTCCCTAATTAATGGCAAGTAAAATACCAGGCTAGCATTTTACGGCCAAAGGAATACTTTCTATAAGTTCCGTTAAATAGATTTGTGTTACTAATATATTGGATTGTTCAGAAAATCCTATATGTTGTTAAGCATGATTTAATTCCTGTGACTAAATTATACTGGCAGTGCATCAGAAGTATGAAGAGTATATTGTCTCCTTTCATATAAAAAATGGGGCAGTATAATGTTATACTGTGGTCCTCAAGACCAGTAAGCTTACCATGTTTAGAAAACTTAAACTACATATCACTTGTGGAGCATCATGTATAACATTTAATCAGTTATTGTGCATGACAACAACTAAAGCACTGTAACAACACCAGCTTTATTCACTAGGATTAAAATATATGTACCTTAGGATGATCAATATTGTCTTGACTCATGGAATAGTTTATTCGCAACTGAATTCTTCCAACAGGTTCACTCTCTGGATCAACATAAATTGGGTACCATCGCAGTTTGTCACCCTGCATTCAACCCAAATTTAGATTCTTCAGTCTGCCTGCTTATGTACTTTCCATACCTGTAAAGATGAAAGGAAAAGTACGAAAATCATACTTGGTTATCAGCAATAGTGGCCACTTGAACTATAGCACGGCCATGATGCCGTGCCTTGGAATCTTGCACTTCAATTGTCAAATAATCACCAAGGCTATCTGGAAAGCTGTATAAAGTATAAACACAGAATCAAAATAGTATCCAGTTTTGATATACATAAAGAAAATATGTATATACACACACACACACACACAAGTACATACAAGACATGCTCTTCACCAGATCCTGGTTGCATTCTAACAGCATCCTCCTCACATGAACTTTTCAATCTCAACGAGCAAGAATATGTCTCTAACAACAAGAGATCACCTGAAGTTAGATACTACAAGAGGTAGAAAAATCAACTAACGTATTACATAGGTAACTATGCCACAGAGAGAGAGTTGTGATTTTCACTTTCCTATACCAGACAATTGTCTTATTGTAAAAGAAAAACTCCAAGGAAAAAATACAGTAATTAGATGTTACCCAACTACTTGCTTTATCTTAATTCCCATATATGCGTTGATTGAAAAATATGGAAGATTGGCATCTGTATTATCAAAAACTCGCTGGCTTTCTTTCCTAAAGATTTTTTTTTTTTACTGGTTTACATGATTGTTCGTAATTTAGATACCACTCATTAATTTGACAGGTGATCCGTTGGTTGAACCAGTAACTCAAGACAGCCACCGGCTAGGTATCACCCAGTCCATGCTTGTTCACATTGAATCCATATGAACAGGTTCAATAAATAGGCTCTAGCAGCTCATATATATAATTAATGTATAAGTTGTTTTACTTTTGAGCAACAAAAACCCATTTAATTACTTACCTTGCACAAATTCATATGATAAAGAACCACCGCGTATATTTGTTACTCCAGATATCAGAAGTCCAGATATCTGTTTCATATACTTGGTGCTAGCCTGTGCAAGTGCCAAGCTTCGAGCAGAAAAGGAACCATTTGCAGGAACACGAGGTGGTAGACGAACTTTTGTTATAGGTCCCCAAGCAGAAGATAATGCTTTCATTGAGGGCAGAGGTGATAAGCCACAGCCAGAAGATGGGACCAAACCAATTTTTACTCTACGGACTGCAAGAAGCAATGATTCAGATGGTTCAGTGCCCTGACATTTTAAAAGAAATAACAAACAAAAGTACATTTCAGTGTCTAACAGTACCTTGCACTTTTATTTTCCCAACAGTTTTATTTGATTTTTTAGCAGCTCGCTGACTGACTAGCTCTACGGATCGTCTTTCAAGTAATTCATCCTCAGATTGTAATAATACATGCCGTAAACTACAATTAAAAGAATCAGAAGATGAATAATCAGGAGACTAAAATGCATTTAAAGAATAAATACAATTATCATTAAACATGTCATAAAGTGGTACTGCATGGATAATTACTTATATGCTGCAAAGTTTTAACCATCCTAAAATTCATTTTTATCACCATTCAGTATAAATTTAATGCAGAGCTTGAAAGATGCAAGAAAGCTTCGCCTGGTATCAATTATATCTACTTAATTTGACAATAAAAATTGATACTTTCCTTCACCAATCCTTCAATTAAAAACAGAATATTTGCCAGTAAATAATCTTCAAAAGCAAACAGTTCTAAAGAATAAGAACCAAAACAGAAGAACCCCATCAACGCTCACCCAAATGCATCTCGCAATACTGCACATTCATTCTCCAAGAAATAGTGAACTTCAGGACTACTTTGCAGAGCCCATTTGTGAAGACAGAGGCGAACACATGCATCATAAGCAATCACAGAACACCATGTGCCTGGCTCACTGAATCCAATTCCCAGAACACAACCCAAAAAAAAAAAAAGAGAAAGAAAAAGTTATTTAAACAACTAGATAAAAACTAAAACTCATTCTTTGCCTTGCAGTTGTATGACTTGAAAACGTCAATGCCATTCCTATATTTAGTTCAAATACCTGACCAACCGAAAAACCGGCAGGCGAGTAGGTAAAGAAACTGGTGGAGATCCCTTGTCTGTATCAGCAGCAGTCCTGCATACCTAAATGATTAGTACTCACAACTTTATTTACAGAGACAATGAAAAAAAAAAAAACCAAATCCAAAATACAGAAGAAATACAAAAAAAAAAAACCCAACCTATAAGATGGGTTAGAAATTTCAATATTGCCTACGACAGTGGTTCCTGAATGTACAGCTTCTGTTTCTCTTAAACCATTTGTGCTGCTCACAGAATCATATGAGCTTTTGTTAGAAGTTGGGTTGTTCTCTGAATCCAAACCTACCAATGGAGGAGCACTTGGAGTACGAACATAATAATGATGCTTCTTTTGCCGCTGTTCTTTTCCCAAAATCTCCTGTAACAACAAGTTATACATCTCTCAGAAAAGTTGTTCTCTAAGCGATTAGATATTATGGTCTAATTTATCTCCGACAGAATTCAACAATTTTAGTTTCTGATACCTTTTTCGTTTCTGAAGTTTGTGTAGTAGCCCTTTGGAACAAACCGGAATTTTTGATTCCCAAATGGGTAAACGAAACTTCAACACTGATTGTAGAATCTGACTGTTCATCGTCCACAGAACCAAACCTTTTTAACTGTTTCGAATCATTATTCCTCTTCAATCTCTCTGCATATTTTCCATCTTTCATGTGGAAGTAACTTCCACCGCCATTAATCTCATCCTCCGAGCCAGAAGAAGATATTTCCATATCCGAATCGGTTCGAGAAACCGAAGTAAACCCACATGAAGGAATATACCCAGTTTCAGATTTTGCCGGAGAAGGCAATCTGGATCCCCTTCCTTTCTTCATTAAGTTGACTACTGGGTCGCATTGAAGACTTTGCGCTGACTGTGAAATTCTAATATATCTTTTCTTAGAACCCCCATCCTATAAATATTAAAAAAAATAAAATGAAAAAGAACAATCTTTGAATAGAATATTGATACTGATGAAGTTCATGATTTTTTGACTACCTCTCCAACCCATCTAATGGCATTACTGCCCAACTATTCATTGAACACCATTTTGATCTCCGAAGTTGCTTTGTAAATTCAAACTCTATCATATAAAGAAAACCCACGTTTCAACCAAAAGGAAACAGATATTCCCAGTAAAGAAAGTATAAATTTTGCAATAGAAAAACCAACCACAGGGCAAAAAAATTGGGTCTTTCAATTTGGAAAAAAGAAAAGTAAGTAAAATAACGAAAGAAATCTAGTTTCCTTTAATGGTTGAAGAAGATGTACAAGGAAACAAAATCCAGAGTACCCGTTTACTGTGTAAGATTGAGTAGTAGGAGACGCTGCTAGAGCATTCTCGACAACCCAAAAAAAGCAACAATAATTTTCTTGGAATCCAAACAGTTGGTACCAATCAGTGCGATTCCTCAATCTTCCACCATTATAATAAGTAACAAAATACATAGAAATGCACTTAAAATAATGGAAACTCTGAAATTAGATAAAGAATGCAGTCAAAGAAGTAGAAAAAGAAGTTGCAGATAAAAACAGAGAAATGAAAACGAAGTGGATGTCAGCAGCTTAATGGTTTTTCTTTTTTTTGTGTGTTTTCTTCTCTATGAAGTCTCTGTGCTATTTTTATTTTTTACTTTTATTTTTTATTTTTTATTTCTCAGTGGCATTCCTTCTCAAAATAATTTAACGGTAGAAAAGAAAGTTCAGAAAAAGATGGGTTTTAATTAATAATTCGGATTTGCATATAAGATTTAAATAATTTTTGCTTTGAAGTTTTTTTTCGGCCTCAATAATCGGGAAGAAAACGTAGAATATCAAAAAAATCGGAGGATATTTAAAAAGGAAGTAAAACGCAGAATACGAACGGTACGCGAAACTGACGTGGCAAGCGCGAAGGCTATTTTCTCTTAACGGTCGAATTCTTCATGGCGCGTCTTCGGGACTTCTTTGTTTAGGTGTTCCAACGTTTCGTACCTCTTTTAGTAATTTCTATTTTTTATTTTTTTTAAATGACATTTTATTTTATATTATTATTGTCTTTGTTATTAATTTCTTTTGAAAAAAATAAAATAAAATTTTAGGGTTTGACTCTAACTCAATGATAAAAAGAAAAACAACTCATTAATAAAAAATAAAAAATTACAACTCCATTGAAAGGAAAATATATTATACATAGGGATTATATCATATCAGTTATATTATTTTTATTTATTACGTAAATTTAAAATTTTATAATTTATATGTTCTAGTAACTGGTGAGATTATATCATCCATATTGCATTTAACATTTTTTTTTTTCCAACGAAAGCGATAGAACTGAAGATAAAAGGGGGGTATTGCTTTCAGTCATAACTGGCAGTGGTACCGTGCTGTACACTGCATTAACGATAATTAATTCTCCTAATAATTTAATTAAAATATTAAATATCTCTTTCTCTTTTTGGAATTGTTATTATTATTTTTTTTTTTATGTTTTCTTTTGGATGTTTTTGGCAGGGTTATGATTTTATTCTTAAATATAATGTGTATTTTAATATATTTTTTAACAATTAATAAATTGTTGTTATTATCACGTCACTTAATTGATAGTATCTATCCCGTAAGCAAATTAGCAAATAATGTGTGTTTAAGAAAAAAAGTAATAAAAAAACTATATATATATATAGATTCTTACGATCTCAAAATTTAGTTTAAAATAATATATTTAATGTTTATTTGTTGTATTTAATTTAGTGAAATTGGTTAGTGATAGTTAGACTAATGTTTTTATGCTTTAGCCGCTATGGTTATATGGTTAAGCATTAGATATGAGTTGTTAAATGCCTAACTTTTCTTGGAATTTTATTATGTACTATGCTCTATTTAAGAGTGTCAATTGAATTAATTAGGTATAGATTATTCTGATTAAAATGTATGGGTCATTAATTGATCTTGGGGAGGTCAGGTATCCAATGTGATGTAGGATTCCTCAAAAAATATATTCTATCTTCTGATTTCTTTTTTATTTATATGTTTTTCAATAAACAAACATATGAGATGCGGTATAATATATATATATAATAATGCTACAAAGCTAAATAATCTAGTATTACATTTATCATTTAATATTTAAAATATATACATGTGTAATTATTTTATTAGTTAATATATTATTATAATATATATAAATAATAATTTTTTTTTTAAATAAATGTAATAAATAAAATTTAATACAATAATAATACATATATAATTGATAAATATACTGATACATCAACCGGGTCATGACTCACAAGTGTAGCTTTACACGAATCCCTTTTACCGTCATGGTTAGATATCGCGTGACCTCCAACTTTTTTCTAAGCTTTTATCATGCATTTGGATCTGTGAGAATTTTTTAACCCAAAATGAAATTTAAAAAAAAAAAAAAATCTAAATGATTTTCATTTTGCATGATATTATCTTGGGTGCTTGCAATCGATAGAAAGTGGTAAGTAAATATTTGTTATATTAAAAAGAAAGTAAGTTTATGAGAAACAAATTAAGAGGGTCATTCATAGGTGATTCACAATACCTCCGCAAATGAGATTTTTTTGTTTTATAAAAAAAAATGAGAATTTTGATTCACATATTTGATGGCAATTTTTTTTTTTTTTTTTAAATATTCTGGGATTCCAACTTAAATCATTATGCGCATCTCTAATAATACTTATAAAGACATGCATCAATTTTTATTTTCGACATACTGAATCACCGTTCATACGGTACAAGAGGCAAAAAAAAAAAAAAAATTATGTTCACCGTAATGTAAATACCAATGAATTTAATAGACATGTTATTTTGCTTATTGTGCCCAATAATAAAATTTAATCTATTCATATATTGTTACTGTCCTAGTCGCAAAATGACTAATTGCTCTATCAAAAATCTAGAGTCCCAATCCCATGAAAAAATTATAATGTTTTCAAGGTCAAAAATAAAATAAGAAAAGCAAAAAACAAGCTAGCATCTTTTTCAAATAATAAATAGAAATTGATGAGGTTGAAAGATGAGTGAAGGTGATGCACCAAAGTCTAAAATTCAATTGATTTATACATATGCTATAAAGATTGAAATTATTATAATTAAAAAAAAAAAAAAAAAGAAAAAAAAAAAACATTACAATGGAAAATTTGATTTGATAAATCAAAGAGTAACGATACATTATTAATTTATTAAGCTATAATAAAGATTTAAATTTTACCATTATTTTGATTGGAAGCTCGGTCATACCTGCTAAATTATAAATATATACGCAGATTGTTTAATGACGCAAATTGATTAACTACTCAGAATTGCAAAAATACATCTAACTTTTATCATTCCAACTTTTTTTTTCATAAAAATAAAAATTACATTATAAGGCTAGAAAATTATAATGTGTATAAGAAGCTAAACCATATGCGGTAGCACTATCTTTACAGTCCAACATATATTTATTTAGGTCAGCTTTCTGGTATTTAATAAGGTAGTGACTTGCATGTGCTTCTAATAAGACTTTCAAAGCAAATTAATCCCTTTTCTTTGGTGGTTTAGCTTCCCTGATTGTTAGGCGGCAAAGATTAGCAGAGAAATTTTGAAACCAAACAAAATACAACTTACAAAGAAGGAAAGGAAAAAATAAATAAATAAAGCTTTTTTTTTTTTTTTTTTTAAATTAAAAACCATAAAAAGATATTTTTTTNTGTTCAGTTTATATTATCTTTTACATAAAAGTCTACTTTTTTTACTCTCTTCCTTTAATTAATTAGATTCGTGGATTAATGCAATATAATTTTAGTATGGAAATTGCTTTTTATCCTTCATATTATTATTATTACTTTCTTCTAATTTCCTTTCATTTTTTTAACGTGAAACTTATTCGTTACCAATTCGATAGACAGAAAAACAATTTTTGATTAATCTTCAGTTTCTAACTCAGAATGGCCGCCCCAATTTTGCATGTTAACAAAACTTATGTTTATATTTGAACTTTGTTTCCATAGCTTCTCTGGTAATTCTTTAATTCTAAACAATTATTCGGTTTATATTGACTATTTATTCGATTTATACTAGGCAAATATTGCCAATCTTTAGGGTAGGAATCAAAAATCAAACACAAAAAGCAAAAACAATTGTCAAACCTGTTACCCGTCAAAAATTAAAATTTTTCTCTCTTCATAAACTGAATAACTTTTCCTAATCAAGAAGCAAATTTAGGTATTATCCGCATATACACACGCATGGAACAGAACTAAAAAATATTTACTGGCAAAATGGTCGGGGAGAGAGAAAAAAAAATAACATATGGACCAGGAAATAGAAACAATGTATAAAGCTGAAGAACAAGTACTGCAACATTAAAGAAAGCAGCCCTCATCATTCATCCGATGATCCGAGAACCTGCTGCTTAAGCTCTTGAAGATTAGAAACCAATTCTTCCCTACTTTTCTGCAAAAGAAATAATCACTAGTTAGCTACTCTCCTAAATCATGGAACGTTTGGTTAGAAATTGGAAAAAGAAATTAGCTTTCGTACCTTGAATATCAGATAGCGAGATGTGAACCACACTGTGTAGCCAAGTCCGACAACTTCCATCAACTTGGGGAACTGACTCAATAGAATTTGGCATCATCAATAACTCAAATATACAATATTATCCAAGATCAAAATAACATAAATGAATGGATACTCACCAAGGGGATAGAATCTATGGAACCAACAACAGCTGATGCAAACCAGAACACAACCAAGGCACCACCACCAAGGAACAAAATTGAAAATGTATCACCAGAGTCAAACTGCAAATGGTAAAAGCTCAAGTCATAACATTATTGAATGATTGAGACGAAGGGTATTTGAAATCAAAATCATGATAAAGCAAAGCTTTCATGTGGACATAAATAAAGGTTAAGAGACTCTACTGTTGCTCAGGAGAATCTTTCATTAAGCAACTAAACTAGAGCTTTCATGAGATTTTAGCGTTCATCATAGCAATGACTTGCATGAAAATTCAACTAAAGACTATCATACATAAGCACTAATTTTACACAATAAACCATCCAACACAGTTATAGGAGAAGAAGAAGAGTTAATGCAATCAGAGTATCAAAATATTATTGAAAACTCAGAAAGCAAATATGCAGGAAGAAAGAGAGAATCATACTGGAAAACCAAAATTTTAAACCAGTTGCTCAGGTAACCGCTCAGGATCAACATAGTTGTCTAAGTTCCACAGAGCATTATGTAAATGCTCTCAACTGGTTCATGATATCATCATGGCAACAAGTTCACAGTTTAGTTTAGTTAGAGGGAAAAACAATAATTATATTTTATAACTGAGTGTTGAAAAAGATAAAAACTGTTAGCATGCTTAGTTGCTCAGGTAACCGCTCAGATCAACATAGTTGTCGACGTTTCATTGAGCATTATGTGAACACTCTCAATAAGTAATGGCATCATCATGGCAACCAAGTTTGCTATTTTGTTCAGCCAATTTTGTTTTAAATGTAGTAAAGAAGAAAAGAAATGCAAACAACAAAGTAACCTTATGGTCCCTGAAATAAGAAAAAAGTACAAAGAAAACAGAAATTAACAAATGGATATCAAAATAGGATATCATAAACTCTGGAAAGCAAACCAGCTATTGCACCCAACAAAATACAATAACAAAGATAGCATCCATCAATTGAGTAGGAGAAATGTAACATTTTTCCCAGACAAAAAAAACAAAAAAAAAAAAAAACCCCTAGACTCAATTCGTCAATCATTTGCTTGTTTCAAGTATATGCCAAGAACACTTTACCAAATGAGTATTAACGTCATAATAGGTATACGGAAACCATATTCTCCAAATAAATCCCATCATGGCTAGTCAAATCAGTAACTTTTATGGTACTTTACTTATTTTTGTTAAATCAAATAAGTCCAACTAAAAAAATAAAAAACAGAGTGAACCAAGCAGTTTTTTTATATTATTATTATTATTATTTCAAAAGGAGAGAGAAAAAAGACAGTGCAAAATAACAAACTACTATATACGAAATGAATGAAAAAGCTAACATAAAAAAACCTTTACTTTAGCCACTACCAACTTACTAACATATAAAGAAAATTCTTGAGATTTATATAATTTCTTACATTAAGATTATCCAAAATCTCAATGGTCTGTGTTTGCCCATCCAAATTGGACTCTTCTTTAGGTGCTTCTGATGCTGGTGTAGCATTATATACATTTCTTTCAGCTGGTGGAACGTCTTCCACGGTTACCACACCATCACGATCTTCACCAGCATACTTACTTGTTCCATTTGAGGTTTCTTCTGACGTTGATGCTCTTGGGAAGGAGTTAGACAAATAACGCGACCCTGGAAACAAAACAACAAATTTACATACCGGCTTATATTTCAAGACACATTTTTCTCCACAAGCCAGTTAGCTCCAACTATATGACCAACCCAAAACAGAATGCATAATAACATAAAACTCGTTATTTAGTAAGTGGCCAGAGAATGCAATACACACACACACACACACACACATATATATACACACCACTGTCAATATGCTGATATAGAGGTCAAATATTCACAGCACAAGTTTATCAATTTTTTTGAAACAAAGACATTTATAGAGGGGGTTACTGAAATTCCATTAGAAACGACATCGAAAGAGGCACCAAATAACTATCTGCACGTTTATTCAATAGAAAATACAGATTGATGTGCATAAATATGCAGCATACTGAAATCCCAAATAAAAATGTGTTTATATTAACAATTTAATATTCGCAACAACCCAAATAAGTGTAGGAAGGGAACGAGTTTCAACTCTTTTTTATTCTGCATTTTCTTGTATTTTTTACATGAATCAAAATCAGTACATAAAAAAAGGACTCGTTAAAAGTTTCTCAAGCAAAAGACAACAGCGAAACCGACAACCACGAATAATATAAAGTCATAAACGAACTATTCCACAACTGAGCTTGCAAAAAATTCATATATGCTGAATGTGTATTCAAAAGAAATTTATCAGAAAAAATAAAATTTAAAAATATATATATGCCAAAAACAAAACGCTGACTTATACTAACAAAGCTTAAAATCCGCACACAAAATGTTAGTACCGAAACAGACTGATAAAATCGAATCAAAGGAAGTGAAGCTTCGAGCTTCCGTTGCGATTCGATAGTGAGCGTTAAAAGGATGAAGAACGTACGAGAGTTTAAGGAGCGAGTGGTGCGAGACAGCGAGGTTCGTCTGGGAAGGAGTGATGGCTTGTGGCGGAGGGTGGGAGGGTTTGGGATAAAGATCCTTTGGTTTGAGGAGTTGGGAAGGTTAGAGATGGCTTGGGCTATGCACACCTCCATTTCCTGGAGACTTGAGACTCGGTTTGCTAAAGCGGTGCGAGGTTGGCTAAATGAGGACACTAGCATTTGCCACCATTTTTATACACACAGAGTTCGCGTGGCTAGGGTTTATTTGGGGTTTAGTTGGGAATTAACAAAAAAACATATTTTGGAAAACCAAAAACAGGAGGGTTTTTTTTTTTTTTT
>QANX01003946.1:18447-144341 GCA_003254975.1 Ochetophila trinervis
AAAAAAAAAAAAAAAAAAAAAAAAAAAAAATTTATCAAAAGAGTTTCAATTTTTAAAAAAAAAAAATACTATATAAAAAAAAGATTAGAAAGAGATGATGAATGAAAAATATAAAATAAAATAAAAATTGAAAAATTCATGGTCGATTGATTACATATTAAGCTTGAGTGTTCACTTTCAAGTGAAATGTTGCCAAATTGATGCATTAGTGATATCCTAAATGTTAAAGCAAAACGAATAGTACTCAAATCACCAAACAGATGGTCGGAGGTGACCGGGCATGGATATGGATCGTGCAACTCGTTATCTCTTTAAATAAGTTAACCCGCGAATCCATTTCAAGTTTGAAGATAACTAATATAACGGCGTGTCATAGATTCATAAAAAACAATGTCGTTTTATTTGATGGCTTGTAAATCTAAATACCATAAACTAAAATGATGTCACTTGATAAATACATCACCGAAACAACGTCATTTTAGTTTATTTTTTACCATATTAGTTTGACAAAGTTGATAAATATAGCCATTGGAAAGCTTTTTTTAAAATTTATGTTTATATTTTTCTAATGCGATATCAAAAATATAGCAATCTACAAAACTATTAGAGATATTATATTATATATATAGTAATTTTATAATCAGAAATTTTTTATTTGCGATTCATCCAGAATAATCCTCATTCAGTATTGAATAGGCATATAAAAAAATTGTTGATGTAAGAAAAATTGTATATATATGTTTGCTTTTTTAAGTATTAACGGTATTTCTGCAAAATTGGTATAATTTGAATGTTAGTGTAACTTTTTCTTAGTGTTTTAAGTTATTTTTTTATTTTATATTAAAGTGAAAATATTTGAATTGGAATCATTATATGAATTTTTATTTTTATTTTTTACCTATAGGGACATTTTACGCTTTTGATTTACTAAATTTTATTTTCACTCTCATTTTTTTATTGTAACTCTCAATTATCAGGTACATACTTTTTTATTCACATTATCATTATTTTCATTGAAATTACGTGCATATTGTCTCTACTTTTATACCAACTCTTGGGGCCACTTAATATAAAAATTCTTCTTCACAGAATGGAATAAAATAATAACCAAAACGATGATTCCTTATCTCGTAATATTTATATTTTAAAACCTAACTATTAGGCATACAATGAATGAAGTCCATTTTTTTGAGGTTATTTCTTTTTTCTTGTTTTCTTTTTCCTTGTTCGATAAGATTTTTTAAGAAAAAAATCACAAGTTTGATTTGAAAGAGTCCAGGTTGATTCGTATGGAAAGAGTGTCTTTACAGCTGTCACCGAGCAGAAAAAAAAAAATGTAATTGAGAGTACTTGGTCAATTTAATATCATACCTCAAATTGAAAATTTCATTATTTTTGTCCTACAAATTGAACAAAAACAATATCACAGACAAACATTTAACACTCCATTAGAGAAGACAACTGGCCCAGAGAAAAAGCCCAGTACAGTCCGATGGATATTCACGACAGGGATCGGTCCGGCCCAAATAAAATCTCTGTCGGACGCCGAAATTTGACTTATTTTTGAAATTGAGAGCAAATGGAAGCTGACTATAATCCATCTCAGGCTCTATCCTGTTCTCATAATTATCGACCAATCACACTTATCTCAAAAAACAGCACTCCTCCACGCGCTTTCTCCTTTAATTCCACCATTACTCGCAGGAAACGACGTCGTTAGGAAATCCGAATCCTCAGAAAGGCGAGTACCCAGACTTTATCGCACTCTCAGCGGTGAGGAAAGTAATCCAGGCAAAGCCCTTAAACACTTCCAAAAGCCAAACCAGCACATCCTCGGAATATAAGCCCCCCAATTTTTATTTTTTCCAAGCGGTTTCGGAAATCTCTTTTTGCTTTTTCTAATTTATATATAATTTTTTCGCTCCAATCGTTTATAAACAAATAACTCTTTTCTTCTCTGTATCTCTCCCTGGTCCAATAATGGCGTCGGCGGTGCCAGAAACCCTAACCAGAGAACAGTACGTTTACATGGCGAAGCTGGCCGAGCAAGCCGAGCGCTACGAAGAGATGGTTCGGTTCATGGAGAAGCTCGTGGTGGGGTCCAGTCAACCCGGCGTGTCGGAACTCACCGTGGAGGAGCGAAACCTCCTATCGGTGGCGTACAAGAACGTGATCGGCTCTCTGCGTGCCGCGTGGAGGATCGTTTCGTCAATCGAGCAGAAAGAGGAGAGCCGCAAGAACGAGGAACACGTGACGCTTGTTAAGGATTACAGATCCAAGGTTGAGCAGGAGTTGTCGGCGGTCTGCGCCGGAATTCTCAGGCTTCTCGACTCGCATCTTATACCCTCGGCTTCGACCAGCGAGTCTAAGGTTTTTTACTTGAAGATGAAAGGGGACTATTATCGTTATCTGGCGGAGTTCAAGGTTGGGGATGAGAGGAAAGCTGCAGCTGAGGATACCATGGTGGCTTATAAGGCTGCCCAGGTAATTGAAATTTGTTCTTCTTCTTTTTTTCTTCTTCTTTTTTTCGTTTCTATTGCTGGCTTTAATGGTATTAAAAAGGGTTTACTTTTTGTGTTGAGACTGATTTTTTTTTTTCTTTTTTGGGAAATTTGGTTTTGAAGGATATTGCACTTGCTGATCTCGCCCCTACTCACCCAATAAGGTTGGGGCTTGCGCTTAACTTCTCTGTGTTTTATTACGAGATTCTTAATTCCTCAGAGAAAGCCTGTAGCATGGCAAAACAGGTCTGTACTACCTTTATTTCTACGCCTTTCATTACTTGAGGCAAAGTTTCCTCTTTTACCTGCTAAATAAATAGTTTGCATAATTATATTGTTGCTTTCGGCACTATGGTTCATACTGTAATTCCTTATGTGTATGTTCGGGAAGGTGCAATTGGAGTGCTACGAAAAATAACTGACTTACAATGCAATGTTGGAAGATTTCTGGGTGGTTTAAAAAATTTAAGCATTGATAGATCCTACAAACCCAAGAGCACAAATTGGATAGGATTTGGAGCGATGTGGGTTCAGATATAGGTCCACTTTTAGCAGTTAATATGGATGCAAATATGGTCCAGTACAGTTTCCGTAGCTTAGCGCATTTAGGATACAGATGCTGATGTTGATTAGTTGAGATTAAAGGCTTAGTCTGGTTCAGAAGTTCTAGTTCTGATATAAAGGTTGCAACTTTATAGGAACATGTGAATAGTATAGTTAATTGTCAGGAAGGATCTACGATTTTGAAGGGGAGCCTGATCTTGAAGACCTCTTACCATTGATGGTATGTATAGGATAAGATACATGCACTTATGGAAATCAGAATGGATCTCAATGAGTACTAGCTGCATTATGGCCTATGGAACATTCGTTGGAATTGCATCTTCTATTAAGCTACTTTAAGTTAGTGAAAAAAATAATATTTAATCCTGTCATCTAACTCTTAAAGCTTTGGATGTTTGCATGCATTTATCAATCAATTTTATTTAATTTTGTGTCAAAGTCTAGAACTTGGACTTAAAAGAGTTTCTTTTGGTGGAATTTGAATGTCATATTGAAATCTAGTTTTAACAGCCTGTAACAAGAATTAGGATGGATGAATAAAATATAAATATTGCCAAGAAAAGAAAACTAATAAAGACTCAGGGAAGAGGCATTAAGAATACAATTTGGTTAGTCTTCTGATTAGATTGGCCATCCACACTCTAAAGGAGCCAAGTTTTGAAATATTGACTTGTGAAAAAGAGAGAAGATCATTAGGTGCAAGCAGGTTGGTAGAATAAGGAATTTAGAGTTACTCACAAGGTTATTTTAGTCCTAAACCTAGACAAGTTGTCTTATGTTCAGGAAGAGTTAGGAGTAGATTGGCCCATAAAGTTTCATGCAAGAAGATTACAGTACTAAGGTCATTCCCTTGATGTTATTTTGGAGATTGGAGGGTTTGACCAGGGTGGTTATTTGATAGAATATGTTTCACTTTTAGGTTTCTTTACTTTTTGATTTTCTTCTTTTCTAATATAACTCTTATGGGAGAATTTCATGCCTTCTAAGTAATGTTTCTTACTCATAACTCCTAAGTAGTTTAGGCTCTTCTTAAGCCTATAGAAAGGCTATTAGCTGTTGTTAAGAGAGTCTAAGAGTGGAGTAGACTTGAGAGCTTGAATAGATTGAGGTTTTGGGTTGCGAGTATGTGAGGTTGAGAGTTCCAGAAAATAATTGTAATGTTTCTTTGATAGTGCATTTTCAATCTCTCTCAGCAATGAATGGAGGCGTTTTTGGGTGTGAGTGAGTCTATGGTTGAGAGTTGCGGCAAAATCCTTGTTAAGGCAGTTTTATAGTGGATTGTCAATCACCCTCTCTCAAGGATTTTAGCTTCGCCAAACCACATAAGTTTCTACTCTCTCTCTTTCTTTCTCATTTAGACTTATTTATTTCTGCTGCAGCATGGTTTGTGGGAATTTAACAGTATTAAATACCTCGAACACAATAGTTTCCTCTTTATCATGGGATTTTGGGACTGATAATCCCCCTTCCTCATATGCCTGGCATGTCATACGCATGGCAAGGATTGAAACAATTTCTTGTAAGATAACGAACATTCTAATCAGTTCGATGAATTAACACCTAAAAAGCTTTGGAAATAGTTTTGAGCAATTAATATCTACTGTCATACCAACCCCAATCACCCTCAAAAAGAAAAGATAAAACAAAACTCAAAACAAAAATAAAAAAGTAACGAAAAGAAAAGAAGAAATAAACAAAAAGAGGGACAGGTAAAGAGACATGACGACTGCATGGTAAATACACAACATGATTTAATCTTGGACATGCATTCTACTTGCTATTAGGCTTATTGTATATTTAGCATAACTCTCTTTTTTAAAAGCTGTATATTTATCCATTCTGATATGCATGAAATATTGCATTCTTTTCTTCTAGATTGCCTGTAACATTGTTTCTTTGTATTCCAAAGGCATTTGAGGAAGCTATTGCTGAGCTCGATACACTGGGTGAAGAATCCTACAAGGACAGCACTCTTATCATGCAACTGCTGAGGGACAACCTTACTCTTTGGACTTCAGATATGCAGGTTAGTGCAACTTTTAACTGGAAAGTTTGTTAACCCTGTGGCTACACAATAGTAGTTGGGACTAAGAAGTCCATATTCAGTTAATAATTTGTTAAATGAAGGAGAACAAAGCTTGGAAGAATTGGTGGGGAGAATCATAAATATACCGATTCACTTCTTGAAAACCTCATAAACAATCTTGGATGTTCAACTGCAAATTTTAATCTCCTTCAATTCATGAGGATCCTTTATTTCACACCATAATAATGTGGTTTGGTCGTAAGCAATTTTTTCTTCAATGGGTCTATCTAGCTTGTAAAGCTGCCATGGTCATTTGCTAAATATATGATTCGGGTATTTGTAAAATTTACCTAAACAATAACTGTGTTGGGTTTCATGCAGGAGCAGATAGATGAGGCTTGAGTGATGGAATTATTATGCTCCTGGAGGGAGGTGGGCTTGAATGTCATAAATATTGTGTAATCTGATGTTACCAGCTACATTGAAGTTCTTGTATGCTTGACATGAACTCATGTTGATATTTTCTCTATTTTCTGGGTTAAACAGCGTTTACTTATCATAATTATAGTATTGTTCTTGATCAACTGAAGGTGTGGAGACAGATTGGAGAAAGTGATAAAGAATGTCACCCGCCCTCCACCTTCTAATGGCTAGTGACTAGCCCCCCCATCTTTGGTTCAAATTTAGATTGCATTTCAAAAATAGAGTTGGTTTTTAGTAAAACTCAAAATGTGGTTTTTTTGTTTGTTTTGTTTTGCTTTGTTTTGTTTTTGTTTTTGTTTTCGTTTTTTGTTTTTTTCATGTTGTGAGCATGCTGGGCCCCAAGTATCTCTAAAATCAGAGAAATATTATATATAACAGTTATGTTATGTCATGCAACATAAATTTAATGACAAATTAAATTAAAAATGTGAGTTCTACATAAATATTGTTACATGCTGTTATATTCTATTACCCATGCAGCAGCTGTATTTAATTTTTTTCCCCCCTAAAATCAAAAAGACATAAATGCCCCCCCCCCCCCCCCCNNNNCTCTCTCTCTCTCACACACACACACACATGAATACTAATTTTGTTTTTCATTTTTCCAGTGAAAAGCGGAAGAATCCACCAGTCTTTAGGTTTGACCAAAAAACAAACCAGTCTTTAATTGATGACACTGGACCGAGGTCTTCTTTTTTTTTTTTTTTCTTTTTTTTTAACATGGAATTTAAATTTAGTCCCCGTAAACTTAGAAATCAAGTTATACTTGTGTCGCCATCGGTACTCTTATAGTCAAACAATTTCCCAGACAAAACTTATAGTCAAACAATTTCCAAGACAGAACAACAAAACAAGATAAGTAAAATTGTGATTCAAAAAAATAAAAATAAAAATAAAAAATTCTCTTGCAAAAAAAATCGGTTGATGAATTTTGACATAGAAACGAGCAAATGGATTCTCTATGTCCTTTGACTTCTTAGCTCAAATGCAGCTTCTACTAATATGCTAATACTCTAATTTAAAACGGAAATTTAAAAAGAAAAAGAAAAAAAAAGAAGAGGAATTTATAATTTACAAGTTGCATGGCAAAGATTGAGAAATAGTATATATATATACAATCATTNTATACGATCATTCTCTTATCTAAAAATTCCAGCTGAATTTTGTTTGGAAGAGAGGGTTTAGTGATAAAAATCATCACTAAAACTTTTTTTCAGACAAAACTCATTCGCAATTTTTGGATGAGTGAAAAATTATATAAATATATATACATAATCTGTTTTTTTTTTTTAAATCAAATTTTAATTTTTTACATTTGATTTTTATATTTTGGACAGAATTTTACCATTTTTCAGCTCAAAATTTAAATATTAATTTTAAAATAATAAAATCGTTTTGATGAATAATTGTATATAGAAGCAATCAACGCTTATGGTGGAATCACTCACAAAAGCCATGGCTGTTGTTTCTGGATGCTTTTGATGGCGAGGCTCGGCATTTGAGAGAGAGTGGAGGGTGTGTGTGTGTTTTATGGGAAGCATTATCGACAGCTCGAATCTCAAACACAAGGCCAAGCCTAAAGACTAAAAAGGGTATCATGTTGTTTGGACCACCAAGACCATTACCATGCAGGTCCACGAACAATTTTGCTAATCTAATCTTAAATTGCATGAAGATTAATTATCTCTTACAAAGTGACACCAAATAAGGCTGCTATTAAATTTCTAATACACGTGGTTTAGGATGGTCTAAAAAAAAATTGTTTGTTTGGTCTTCTTTAGAATCTTTGGGAGCTAACCCCATATAAAGGGGTTGAGAAAGTTGAATCGGTTAGTGTTAATGGTGGGGAAAAACTAGAGAGAGCATCTCTAGGTGAAGAGAAAAGGGTTAGAAGTTTGTGTTGGTATTATAAAGTCTACAAAAGGGGGACCAAAGCATGTGTCTTTTAGATCTCCATTACTAATTTACTAGTGTTTGTTTTTTTGAGTATATAGCAGGGGATTCAGTATCCTAAGTTGGGATTCTATTGGGTTTTTGCAATTAATTTTTGCCATCTCAATTTTTTGAATTTTGAATTTGAAGTTGGATCTTAATACAACTATCATAGAATTGTTTTTTCTTTTTTTTTGGTTCTATTATCAAATCCATTATCCGTTGCACAAATAAAAAACTACATATTAAGCTTTTTTTGGTATAATTGTTTCGAAGGTGGACATACTGGCATGGAATTATTGAACTGTCGTTTGGCATAACGGTTATAGATCCCTAAGCCTTATATTATGTACATTAATTTAATTTTCCAATAGTAAGATTTTTTAAGAGTTATTCTTATATATGAACCGAGAGAAATGAAAGAGTAATAAATGTGAAAATTTTCATAAATTTATAAAATATAATATTGGATATTTTTTTTTTTAAAAGGAATGTAAACTTCCGGAAAGTTGATTTATTAGTCCTTTTTTTGGATGGGGAGAAACTCAATTTTTTTTTAAATGCTAAAAAAAAGTTTTCTAAAAATCAAAAAAATAAATTAAATGGATTATAATGAGGTAATAAAGTTTTTAAAAAAGTCAAAATTATTGGATTAATAAGTGAGACATGTTTGACCAAACTAGTTATAAAGGAGAGTGCGAGAAAAAGCCAAAATAGTATGATGATGGAGATTTCTGCAGAGAACGGCTAGTTTTGATCATCACCTTCTCTTAACCCTGAAAGTGACAAACTAACTCTCATTCTTTGCCGTTATCATATATGTATAATAATAATAATATTATTATTAATTATAACATGTTCTGTTTTTATTATTTTTTTAAAAATAATAATATATTTTAATACCATTTGGTCGCCTAATTATCTGTCAGTTTTTGGATGTTTATAATGTATCAAAATTTTTTTTTTTTTGGTAAAAATAATGTATCAAAATTTAAAGAGCGAGGATAGGGGAAAAAAAATGAAAGAAAGAAATAAAGAAAGATATAATGTGATTAAAATGTAAAAATATAAGATAGATGTTGCTGGCTGTGGAGTGTGGAGATTGGTCTTTATCTGATAGAAAACTAATTATTTAGTAAAATTATTCCTTTTAATAAAATGACAGAAAATATTCAGCAGAAATTATGCTTTTTATAATGTTTGGCAAAAGAAAACATACATAGTTTTCTTTATTAATTCATTTAAAAAATCACCTATTTAGTAATTTCTAATGAAAACAATAATTCCGAATGAAAGCACATAATAAATGATTCTTTAGAAATTATTAATCAGAAGTGCTTCCTGTGGAGACATTTTGCAAACATAATCGTTCTTTGTTCTGATTCTGCAACACTTTTTATTATATATATATATATAAACTAATTCATAAATTTAATTAAAATATTATCTTCAAATATTCTACGACATAAAAGGAAAAAAAAAAAAAAACTCAATTTTGTTAAACTAAAAAAGTAATTGGTATTAATGAGAATCATGATCATTTGGAACTTTCGCTATACAACTTTAAATAGTTGTGATTCATATTTTCTCTCTCACCCATAATTTGGTAAATAATGATGCTTAGTCTCTTAAATTTAATAGCAAATCCCTATGCAAGACTTTGTTGTAGTGGAGCCTATTACAAACATAGCTTGCAATTTTCCTTCCAAAGGTATAGATAGCATTATTAACAAGGAGGCAGAGTCTTGCCAAATGCATTGAGTTTAGGTCCAATTAGTGTAAACTAATAATAGATGTTGAGAATTTGACCAATGGCCTCCTTTGAAATCACTGCGTGCATTAAAAAAAGGGTTTGTACTAAACGTACCATTGGACCCGCTAAATCATGTTTTTGTATGCTATTATATTTTTTATTTTTTTTCGCCTTTCCCTCATATTTACTATGCCTATCTCTCAACCTATTTTTACATCACCATAATTACATCGTGAGTAATCATCAGTTTTTCTGAAGCAGAACGTCCATTCCATCCAAAAACAAGAATGTACAAAAATGCTTTCATTTAAAGCAAAACTCACAAAATCATGAAATTAAATATTTATTTTCCTTTTATTTAAAATAGAGATATATGTATTATTATTAACATAGATAAGACAATGATAATACTAAATATTAGATAACCTTTTTTTTTTTCGTTTGTTGAAAGATAAGATATTTTGGTTATTTAATTTTACTACATGAAAATCATTATAATATTGATAAGAGAGTTAATTATATTATAATTAGCTATTTTTATAATTATCTAATTTATTATAGTCATGCATATATTCCTAGAGTAGTTTCTGTATATATATATATATATAACAAGTAATTTATTTTGTATTTGGACATTTTGGGATAAGATGGGTCTTTTGAATATTAAATCCCTCTATTCAACATCTTTTTCGTTAGGAGTAAAGGTGGACGGTGGTTCGGTTTGAACTGTTTTTGAACAAAATTTATATCGAAATTGCTATAGATGATTTGTTTAGATTACAAACAAAATTAAATTGTTAGAGTCATTAAAACCAAATTAAATTAAACTAAATTATTCATGAACAGTTCAATTCTGTTCAAATGAGATATTTATTTTAAAAAAATATTTTTAATTACAAATAATGTATAAATATGTATGTGTCATGTTAAATATATGAATATGGTAATTAAAAATTATTTTTTAAATAAAAATATATTAAAATTGATATTAAATAATATATAAATATGATATTATAATATAAAAGTATATAATAACAATTTAGTTTGGATTGGTTTAGTATGATAATTATTCAAATTGAAATTGTAAACCGAACTGCTATATGCAGTTGACAAAATTATAAACTAGACCAAACTAAATGAAAAACAATAGTTTAGCTCAGTTTAGCATTTTGATTGGATTTATGACCACCTCAACAAATTTTTGGAGGGTATTATTTCCCTATTAGCATAAATTTTTACACCCAAAACTTGCTTAGTCTTTTTTTGAAAATCAATTTTAGCAAAAATAAAAAAATAAAAAAAATACATTCCTTTCTTGCTTCCACAAATCTGTCTGCTCTATATACATTATTACTTACATAGTTCACATTCATTGTTAATTAATAACTTGTATTTTATTTGAGATTTCATTTTTCTTTGTGTTATCCAAATAGCATTACACTTCTTTGATTCTTATTGACCAAATAAATGAATCAAGGTGTATGCAGATTTTCTACTTAGTTTGATCAATTCTAACAATAATGTTATTTTCTTAAAATGAAAATAGAAATTTAAGTATTTGATTGAAACAATTACAATTTATAAAAATGACTAAAAGTTCAAGTATTTAGTTTAATTCCAATTCATGATAATTGACTTAACTAAGTCTATCAATTATCTTTTTATAGAGTTTTCTAAATAACCCTATTAAAAAAATTTATAAATGATATCTTTTGTTATATATTTATTTCAGGTCCAAATGGCATGGTAAAAGTCCTTTTTTTTTTTAAAGAAAAAGGAAAATACCAAAAACAAAAAGAAAAGATTTTATTGTTTCTGTTTTTGGGGTGTATTATTTTAACAATTTTTGTTGTGTATCTACTATCTACAATTATAAATCCGTATCCTTCTCTTTCTCACTCCCCAATCACTCACTCTCTCTCTCTTTCTGTGTGTTTACCCTAAAAACACATGCTCATTTCCTACATAAAGCTTTCTACTCTTTGGCTTTGCCAAGACTCTTACTCTTTTTCTAACCCTCTTTCTCTTTTATTTTCTCTTTCTGTCTTTCTCATTTTCTCTCTGTTTTTGTGTATACGGACTGTAAACACACACTTTCTCTCTTCATTTTCTGGGTTTTTATTGTAAAACGAGAATGATCGCCTGGAAAAGTTGAAATCTTTGTTAAAACCCATTGTATAAAACTCCCAATTTATGCGATTTTCTTGGGTTTTAAAGACCTTCCTGAGGCGTTTCAATGGCAGACAATTCTGGAAGTTCGAACGGAGAGAGTTCCGACAGTCCGACAACCTCATTCCTTAAGTGTAGAGAAAACGTTCTTTCACCCTCTGATGATATCGATTCTACGGTCTCTTCGGTGACCGAACTGCAAAACATTAAAACCCGATTTCAAGAACCGGGTTTTAACCTCGATAGATCCGAATCTTGGATGATTTTTCCGGTTCTGAGTGATGAGACAGTTAGAGCAATGGTTGAGAAAGAAAGCGAGCATTTGCCCAAATACGATTACCTCTACAGGCTGCGCAGTGGAGACCTCGACTTGATAGCGCGGGACGATGCTCTTGATTGGATTTTGGAGGTTTGTCTAAATTTAGTTTTCCTAAATGGGGTTCTTTTGTTTTGCCCTGTTTTATCCATTGAGCTATGCTTACTTCTCATAAAACAATTCTTTATTGTAAAGTGTGTGCATTTATGACTGTAATTCATGTTTCTTGAACTGGGTTTTTTTTGTTTGTTTGTTTTGTTTTGTTTTGTTTTTTCCAAAATCTCAAATCGAATTATTTACTCTTTTGAAATTCTTAAATCGATGTTTTCTACTGTGTATTTCATTGTATATTTCTAAATTAATGATGCATTAATCCCAAACTGCATTTGATTTTCAATGTTTTCTCATTTGGTGAATTGGGTTCTGTGTTATCTTATCTTGAATTCTTGACGAGTTGAAATTTCTTGTGGAAAATAGTATTGTAATTGCTGGTTTCTGTCACCTGTTTTACTGATTTGAGTTTTTTTTTTTTCTGTATTTCTATCAACAGGCTTGGAATCATNATTTGAGTTTTTTTTTTCTGTATTTCTATCAACAGGCTTGGAATCATTTCCGTTTTGGACCATTATGTCTTTGTCTATCTATGAACTACTTCGATCGCTTCCTTTCAGCTCATGCATTGCCTGTAGGTTTTAAAAACTGAATACAAAATCTTGCTTCTCTAATATCTTTCTACTTCTATTTCCTTTTGATTGTCTCAGTCCTTGATTTCCTTTGTTCTTTCACTTCTATTGGGTACTGCAGAGAGATGCAAAATGGGCTACACATTTGTTAGCTTTAAGCTGTTTACGATTAGCAATGAAAGCAGAGGAGACTACCATACCTCACCCTTTGAATTTACAGGTAGAGAAATTATATGAAAGAATTCACGTTGATTAGCAATGTTTAAGATTCTAACTTGGTTGTCTCTGTGTCAATTTGTCAGGATGTTATACCCTCCAAGTATCTGTTTGAAGCGGAATCCATACATCGAATGGAACGATTGGTGTTGCACAACCTGAAATGGAGAATGCAATCTATTACTCCATGCTCATATATCGACTACTTCCTAAGCAAGCTCAATGATGATCAATGTCCATCAAAGGAAAATGTCTCTAAAGCAGTACACATCATATTGAGAATAATTGAAGGTCTTTTTTCTGATTATGTTGTTTTGTGTTTTCTAAATTGTTGTTCTTAAAGCATAATTAGGGTTGGTTTTGATTGATCAACTGCTGAATCGGAAATTGAAATGCAGGTATTGACTTCTTGCAGTGCAGGCCTTCTGAGATTGGTGCAGCAGTGGCACTCTATGTTTCAGGAGAGCAACAAGCAGTCTCAAAAATTGACGATGCAATGCCTTGTTTCAAAAACGAAGGAAAGGTAAAAATAAAATAAAAAAGATGGTTCTCACAGTAGAACATTTGGTAACAGGACAAAAAAAAGACTTAGATTTTACTTTAATCTTTCATTCATTTTGCTGTCTTTTATCAAAGATCTTTGTTTTTCTCCTAGTGTCTTCTTTTTCTATATGTTTTGCAGGCAAGAGTGTTGAACTGTCTTGCAATGGTCAACGATTTGGAAAACAACTTGCTCGCAGAAGAGCCTGAAAGTCCATCTGGTGTATTGGATGCCGCATCATTGAGTCGAAAACTTGACAGGAATTAACAGTTGGGTCATGTGCAAGTTCGCAGACAGAGTAATAGTTCAAGACAATTAGGAGTAGGAGGAGACCAAACCGGACCAGACCAGAGCAGATTATCTTTCTCAAAGTGCAATTATTTTTATTCGAAGTCATGAGATGTGAATTTTCGCCTTCACACTCACAGGTCTAATATGTTTGGTTGAATGGGAGTTTTGGTGTGGTTCTTCTTCCTTTACACAGAGGAAACAGGGAGAGATAAGGTTTTTGATTATTAAAAAAAAAAACTAAAAAAAAAAAACTAATAAATACAATAATGGAGGTGCAAAACAACATCAAAGGGGGGTGTCATGTTTAAACCATGAAAAAAAAAAAGTAATGAGAAATTTTATATTCAGTAAACAGCCATAGATCTTAGTAAGTGGTGGAGATGGAAGCACAGAATATGAAAGGATTTGTATAATGTTTTTTGAGAGTCAGAAGAGTACAGTACTATTTGTTGGAGCTTCACACATTGGCAATGAGACATAGAAAGAGGACGTGAAAAACTACATATACTGTATATTATATACAGGGAAGAACAAATTTCAATTTGTGTAACGCTCTTGCTTGGTTGTGTAGTTGTTGGTAGAGATTTATGATAAAACGACGCCGTCGGGTTGGCTTTGTTATTATTATCAAATGTCATTATTATTACCTTGTATGTTGCGTTCTGAAATTATGGGAACAGAATGGGCCCCACCGGTCCTAAAATGAGGCCCACCATATTTTGTTTTGACTATATGACCAGTCAACATCTGGGCTTGCTCCGTGTGGTGCCCATCATGCAAGTCTTTGTAGCAATGATAGTTAAAAGGAAAAAAAAAAGGTCCATATTCCATAGCATGAGAAATCTTGGAAATGAAATTTCTGACTGAAGCAGAAGGAAAAAAAAATAAAATACAGAAATTCAGTACACAGTTTTATGGGTTATATTTATAAATACCGAGATTGAAACCACTCTTTAACAAGTGACAAGCAGAAGTAGGGTTATGCCACTTGTTAATTCACCAAAAGAAAAAAAAAATCATTTTCCTTTTCTGGTAAGCTTGGAGATAGAAGGAAATTATATTTATTTGTACATGGTATTAAATTTTGAACCCTCTTCAATTGGACAGATTTTGGATTCAGAGTATAGGGCCATGTTTTGACTTGAGATAAAATAGATTTATCGCTATATTTATATAGGCATTCGATATGATAAAGTTTTGTGATGTTACAGTAAGAACATTGTATATATTAAATCTAAAGTGAAGTTTATGTCATGAATATTTATTTCTTTTAAATCATATTTTAATTTATTATTATTTTTTATTTGGATCGGATTTTACCTATTGTCAGAGTAATAGAATAAAAAGCCATGATAAATTCTAATATATATATATATATATATAAAACATCATCTTGATCGGACATATTAAATCTATACCTTATATATAAAGTCCTGGCCAAATCTAAATATTATATTTATTCATAGCTGAATTTGACATATGAGGAAGTGATTTGAAGAGAAAGAGAGAGAGAGCAACGATTTTTAATTTTTTTTTATTAAGTGAGAAGTTTTTAAAGGAAATTTTGAAGCTTTTGTCTAGTATGACGATGAATACTAGATTATTTGCATGCATGTGTTTGTTAACGAAATACACACATTGGACATTACATATATATATTTTTTAATTTGAAAAAATTGGACAATTAGTTCAAAAATAGTGTAATGATTTTGAAGAATTATAAATGCATCATATATTATAATAGCATTCATAAGAAGCATGCATATATAAAAACCTTTCTCTTGAGAATTATTGCACCTTATTCATAAAAATAAAGTCTTGTGACAAAATTTATCATTTCTAAAAAAGCTGAACTTAATGACAAAATCCAAAGAATACAAAAGAAATTTGCAAACAATTTTATTTTATTTTTTAAAGTTTTTTTTATTTTTTTTTATTTTTTTTATTTTTTTATTTTTACCTTAAATGGTATCTAAGATTCATGGTAAACATTTTCTTAAAATTGTTTATTTAAACAAACAGAAAGTAAAGTAACAAATTCACCAAAAAAGAAAAGAGAAGTAAAGTAACAGATGATGGAAAACGAAAGCTGTTTCTGCTCCACAATAAACATAAAAAAGAAAAGTATGAGAACGTATTCAATGACTGAAGCAATCGCAAACTGACATAATCAGAAACAAAAAGGTTAATTAATTGGTCAGCAACAGCTAAGCATGGTCAAATTGTATCATTAAGTTAAGTAGAATGAAAATCCTATTATTAATATTCTACTGTTCAAAGGATCCCAAAAACATATGTATATAATAATCACCGTTCAGCATACTTTTTAAAATTGTAAGCTAATTAAAAATGGATCATTTAATATATATGCATTTGTTTTTTGGTTTATATATATATATATATATTAATTTTGAGTGGCGAGAAATTGTTGAAGTTTGAAGTTAAAACTTTAACGATTTTATTACTAAGTTAAATTATTATTTTTTTTTAAATTTAAATTTATAAAAAATAAATTATTATTTTTTAAAATATTTTTCTTTAACATTTAACAAGCTTACAGTACAATAAATATATATATTTTTGGTAAAAAATAAAAACCATATATTTTTTGATGAATAAAAAAACACACATATATTTTGGTGAATTAAAAAAAACACATATATAGTATAAAAGTTCCTCTTCATTCATAATTTTATAAGGTCTTGGCACCAATGCTTTTTGAATTTTACCGTAATTAGTAAATTGCACCTTGATTTTAACATTTAATTAGCACTAAATTTTATAATCTTCATAGACATTAATAGTAGCATTCTCAGATTCACAACTCCGTGAATATGTGTCTGTTAATTATTATGTATTTTGCACGTGAACCAATAATGAAGATATTTTTAAAATTGTATATTAATTTTGCACTAATACCTTCTTAATTTATCTTCATTATGCATTAATACCTTCTAAATTTTTTAAAATACTGTTCGATTTGCACATGTACTTTCCTGTATTTCACTAATTACATATGCAAACAATTTTCAAGTTAGCTTTGTTGCTCTGATTTATTTTCTAGGCTGTAGATTTATTTTTCCCAAAAACTATTAGGCTCGTTCAATGTAAAAACAATTTGGAATGGAATTGTATTTCATTCTAATTTTGTTAACAATTGCTGATAGTTTTAAAATAATTTAGTAGTCATCTTTTTTTTTTTGGGTCTTTTTTTCTTTCTATATACCAAAGTTCTTATTGACATGGGTTGTTTTTGATTTTTTGTTTCTATTTTAAGTTAATTTCAGTTATGTTAAAGTAAACTTTATGGATAACTGTAGTGTTTATGGTTGTAAAATTATGTAGCTAATTAGGTTGAGAATAACTTAGCTTAACTTAGTTATATTTTTTTTGACGTTGTTTGTTTACTTTGTAATAGGTGTAGTACTTCAACAACTAATCAAGATACTGTGAACAATTACACACATTTCACTTTGATACTCAACAACATACAAAATTATTTTTTTGAAACAGTGGCTTGTTTAATAAAACGAACTTTATATAAATATATTGCAGTGTTTGTATAGGTCTGTACCTAAATGATTGATACATATTTGAAATTTTGAAAAATTATTTGCATATATGATTAGTGAAGTGCGGGGAAAACAAATGCAAATCGATCTATATTTTAAAAAGTTCATGAGGTACTAATGCATAATTAAAATAAGCTTAAAAATTATTAGTGCAAAATTAATATAAAGTTTCTAAAATACTCTTGCTATGGTAGTTCACGTGCAAAACACATGATATTTAAGTAGACACACATTCATGAAGTTGGAGTATGAAAGTAATGCTGCCGATATATATGAAGATCAAAAGAATGTAGGTGTTAAACGTGAAGAGCTGTACACATTTTGCAAATCGCAGTTAAATTCAAAAAGTGTTGGTGCAAAAAAACTATAATTTATATTTTATAACTTATAGTATGGGGATGTGGGGGACCCAAATGCGACTGCACTCTGCAAAACTGGGTTTGGGGTTGGTAGAGTTTTTAACAGGCTCTGATCAGTGCCTGTCCTTCACAGAAATTCAAGCTCTTTTTCCCTCTCTCATATGAAAATTAAATACTGAAACGGACATGAAATAAGCAGGGACCAAGAATTACCAAAGACTGACTCGGCGCCCAAGAGAGACAGCCTTTCTGAGAGTGCGTGGTGGAAACTGTAAGAAATGGGAGATGGGTAAAAGAGAGATTGGTCAGAATATATATATATATATATTTTTTTTTTTTTTCCTTTTTAGCTAAAATCAGATAACCTTTTTTTTTTTTGGTCTGGTTGTTTTGTTTATTGTTTTTTGATGCTCAAGCACTTGCTATATCAAGGCTATTGATAATTTATTGTTCGCCTTTAGCCTTTTGCAGTCCTTACGGTTATCAGTAAGAGTTGACTCACAGACTCACAGTCCAATCCAGTGAATCCTAGTGTTTGTGAGGGCCAAAAATACAAATAAAATTGATGGTAAAATTATAAACACCCAAAAAATAAAAATAAAAAACTGGAGAGAATAAGTAAAGGGTTTAAGGGTGTTTATAAGCCTCAAGTCTTTACCCCTCTTTAGAAGAAACAAAAACTCAAACAGTATAAAGTTTGCTTTCAGGCAAAGATTAGTTGTTATGGTATTATTATATATAATTAAAAATTATCCTCATCTTTTTAGAAGAAATTTCATAAATGACTTAATAGATATTAACTTAATATTGTTGGTTTGAAATTATTATTGCAATAGATTTATTTAATGCTCACAAGTCAAATTCATATTATTTGAGCTGATGAAGTTGTTCTAACTTTTAACAATCATAATAGGCTTATTTATGCAAATAAATCATACTTTTGATTATATGTTTTTAAATCAAACATTAAAGGATTTAAACTCCAGTGAAGTTTAATTTGAGAGAGATCATGTTGAAGAAAAGGGTCGCCTATAAGGGACATATATATCCATATAGAACCAGGCTATCATACATTGGATCATGAATCATGATCACTTCTTAAAGCCATTAACAGAGAGATAATCTCATCCGTTCGATCACTTCTTAATATCAACAATATTGGATCATGAATCATGAATAATGATCACTTCTTAGCATAAACAATATTGCAAATTCAGTTAAGAACATAAAATTTACTTCACCTATTGCAAATATGAAGACAAATCCTAAAGTTCAAGTGAATAATGAAAAGCCATTTTATTGTTTTTCTTGGTATCTATCACTAACATGTCCAGTATATATCTCTGATACAATAAATGTTATACAAAATTTATGAACCAAGCACAAACTGCTTGGCAGTTCTGGATTTAGTAACCCAAATAATTTTGTAACTCAGGAACAGGAATGCTTTACACTTGACAAAATTATCAAATGAGAGGATGAAATTTAATCCTCTTGTATTATTTCTACAGCATGTGGTAAGGTCACTAACCAAAAACCTTTCTGCCGCTGGCTACTTTATAAATTTACTCTCGAAGCTTATTTTTCTTTGTATCTAGCACATCAAACCTTGGATTATTACTAGAGTTTCTAGCACCAAAAAACCTTAGATCATTACTAGATAAAATCTGGCTGGCCTGTAGAAGTCAAACAACGATGCCACATTCGACTGTTAGGGTCTACCAGCCTGGGATAAGAAATGACTTCGGGAATGGGAAGATAGACGTAATGAGTGTTGCATATGCCTACTGTAATGCCACTGTATCCAGCAAATGCGCCGTGAACCTGTGAAAACCATGCATTCATATCATATATACTTGATTAGAAAAGATCTAACTTGACTGTAAAAGGCAGGAGTCAAATCTAACGAGAAAGTCATCGTGGCACCATATCCTACTAAAGCTAAGTCACTGGCTTTATTTCTGTGCCATGCCATTTCCTGCTAAGGGGTGAGCAAATGAGGTAGAGACTCAATAGTGGCACCATTTTGTCAGCATAATATGGTAAAGAGCATAAAAATTTCTAACAGTATGAGAAGAAAATCATAATGTTTGTTGGTCTTTGATGCACTCGGATGTTTTCAAGGACAAGACACACCATCTGATTATGTTTTTGGCCCATGTAATATCTTATATGGGATATTTATGCGTCCAATATTTAATCACCACGTCAGATGTGGCATATAGGAGAACAGATAAGAGTACTTATTGGATAGAAAGGGAGATACTCACAGCATTTTGTCCAAGTACAGTGCATAAAATTCCATCTGATGCATTTGCACGACATGCACGAATCATATATGTGGGATCAATGTACTTCACGTCAGCTGTACTACCAATCTCCTTAAAATACTTTTTTGTCTGAAAGAAGAATTATAAATGGAAATAATTTACATAATAGATAAATGCAGTACTAATAACAGAGTATTTTAGGTAAATGCAAACCACAATGAGTCATACAAAATATTACATGAAATGATTATAATTTAATAGGTTAGATTAGAAGATGTGTCCATTTACCAGACTATGAGAAATTCTTATAAAAAGAAACTTAAATGCTAAAACACTTTCACAAAAAAAAATATATATATATTAAAAAAGAAAAAAAGATGCCGACACAACACTGATCTTTAATGTATTGCCTGATTTAACAAACATTATAAAAAAGAAAAAAAGAAAAACTAGAGCCAGATCAGAACCAAGTTTGTGAAAGAACAAATATTATGTTGTTCAATATGCAAATTACATTTATATTCCAAACTTATTCCATATTTGGTTATTTTCTTTTCCTTCCTTGATAAGTACTAAGGGTTTCTTCCCTATAAATGTATTTAGTTGAATTGCCTCAAATAGCATGAGTATCAAAGTCATATGAAAATAAATTTACCAACCTCTTGCTGAATATATACACCAATATCTCCAAGTACAATATTTCCCGATGCATCAGTTGCATTAGTTTTCTGAAGTAGATTCTGCATTAGAAAACAGAAATAGGCTATGCTCAGAATCTTCTTGCTGAAACTTTTACTATTGCTTCTGTAGGTAATTGAAGGAAAAAGAAAATGGATTCATGACATTAACACTGAAAGCCAAAAGAATATAACTCTCCTTATCAATACTAGTATTTTACCTACTAACAAGTTAATGAATCCAAATGCAACTAACCTGCCCTGCTCCTTCCGCAGCACAAACTACTGCTGATCCCTTCGTCTCAATAAGGTGTTTCAGATGCCGTAAGACACCATGAGGTCCATGTAATTGAAAAGGTAGCTTCAGTGCATACAGTGCAATGTTAGTAAGTTTCTAAAACTAATTAACAAAACTAGTATTTAGAATAAGTACCTCGGGTATCAAACATATATCAATTTGTCCACTAGCCAAGGATGCATGCATCGCTATAAATCCACTGCTACGCCCCATCAATTTCACGATGCCAATGCCATGGTAAGCACTATGTGCCTGTTAAGATTGGAAAGAAACATTAGCTTACCATGTAGGCATGAATACCAGGAAAGAAGTTAAGATGAGCATAATAAAATACCACAAAAAAGCAGCTAAGGTAAAGTTTGAACAAGTAAGACAATGATTATAAGAGCCATTGTGGTACAACTTTGTCAAAGTAGAAACTGAGCATTTAGAAATTCGATTTTAAAAGTACTGAGGTTTAATGTACTACAAAGGAGATATAACTATTATTACATCGTCTACAAGTAATAATGAAATTCAATTTTGACTTTAATAAGAAATTATTTAAAATAAAAAAACTATTTCAAAAGAGAAAGTGTTTACACATTGTTATCAGAAATAGTAAGGTAAACTTGCTACCAAAACTTATCAATAATATGATGGGTTGTTTAAATTTATTTAAAGAATGGTGCTAGGAATTAAATTTTGCAACCCCTTCTTCAAATTGCTATCATAATAGAATTTACATAAAATAATCTGGTTACATTCAGTTTTACCAAACATTCATAAATGCTTAGATCCCTAGAAGCAATACTAAATGGGCTCTTAAATTAAATCAATTTGTACCTCAATGTATGCTGAATTTATTGCACGTTGTGCTTCTTCAACAGCAGTATCAAAACCAAAAGTCTTGTCCATCAGCAAGATATCATTGTCTATCGTTTTTGGCACGCCAACTACAGCCACCTTCAACCGCCTTTTACGGCACTAAAAGGAAAAGAGAAAAAATGCATGAAACTAAACCTTGGCTAGGACGAAAGACAAGCTCACAGAAAGAAACTGTAGCAAGGATTAACCATTTGCTAGTACAAAGTTATAACAGTGTCATAAGTGGAGAATCCTTAAGATATCTGCTGGAATTTATAAATACATGCAATACAACAAAATTTCAAATTTTACCAGCACCAACAGAGGAATATATAATTTGAGAATATAAAATAAAGCCTGCATATGAAATTCAAAACTAAAAGCCCAGGGCATTCATATCACCATGGATCTTATATTTATACTTAAAACTACAAATTTTGATATATTATCTGGAACTAGAACTTGAAACAAATTAAAATATAATAATTTAAAACGTAAAAAACCTTTGCTTTGCTAAATTCTCAAAAACTATCCTAATGCACTATAAAACCATGAATTTTGAAATATGATACAATACACCCAGTTTATAAAATTCATGCTTAACAACCTCATTATGTATTGCATTGGCTCCAGCATGAGTGCCATTTCCACCCAAGACAAAAAGCATGTTGATTCCTCTTTCCTGAGATCAACATCAAAATACATAAATCAAATCACTTTATGTGAGGTATTATGATGTTGTCAACATTAGCAATTCTCTAAAGAAAACTGATCAATGCACCTCCATACTGTCCACAATTTCACTGATGGTGGGTCCTCCACGTGAGACTCCTAACAAGCTTCCACCAGAAAGATGAACATTCTGAACCACTTTCCGGGACAGCTGATGATCACGTCCAAATATCAACATGTTAGTATTATGCATTCTCAAAATTGAAAAGAAATCAACAATCTAAGAAACTCAGTACCATAGGCGAACTGAATAAATTAAATGCTCACAATGTGTATTCACAAAGATAAGGAATAGAACTTACTGGCATTTCAGCTAATTCTTTGTCAGAAAATCCACGATAACCATATGGAATTCCTATAATCTTTTTCACTCCATAGATTTCAAGTGTGATAACAATCTGCAGAAGATATGTGATTGAGTTATTAGAACAGAAAGCTTAAGCATGGTTTTTCTCACCCCCTCAAACCACAACCCAGTACAGATAAAATACTTGAAAACAAATCTAATGATCAAGGGCAATGTTGGTTTTATTATATGACGTTTTAACCTGGTATCAACAAAATAAAATTTCAATAGGTTTGCTGGAGCTTCTATAGCATGGGATGTCATTTATTATGTATCAAGGGCGCAATAGAATGAGTTCTTCACAATTCACAAACCACAAAATACATTTGCAATTGCTTAATAATGAAAATAACCTGTCTGATGACATCATTCAAACCAGGGCATAGGCCTCCACATGTTACAATTGCTGCTTTCACATTTTCTGGTTTGAAAAATATTTTTTCTCGAGGCCCAGCACGATGAACCCTATAAAGATTCAATGCCATATAAATCAAAACTATGCCTCTCAGACGGTCACTCAAAAAACATTATGAATTTACCATACGAAAGTCAAGAGAAACATTTACCATTGTTCCACCCATGTACAATCGGGATCAATGCATTCTGCACCAGCAGACGTAGGTGAAGAATAGTGTATGGTCTGAGATATATATAAATAAATAAATAACCCCAGAGGGAAAACGAAAATTACAACACTAAAATGAGAAAGTCAAACCCATCAATGGTAATAAAAAGGATATCTTTCCCAGGTAAAATAGAGAGGCAAGGCAATTCACCTTTAGAAGTACACGATCGTTATTATTGATATAGCCGTGCCAGGCCTCATCCGAGGGATAACCCCCTGCAAATTCTTCTAGTACCGGAGTCCTGCACTTCAAAAACCAAGTTCCATTTCGTAAAAAAATCAAAAAATCAAAAAAACTTTATTTCAACTTCATGCAGAAACCAACAAGCGAGCTTGCATATTCGAAGCAATTTGGAAATTAGATTTAACATGACACGCCTAAAACAGTGTAACTTATAAACATAAAAAAGCATAACAAGAAAAAAATTACAAAGAATATTTGAAAGTTACAAAGAGAGAAAAGAGGAGGGCAAGTTCGAGGAAGCTGACCTCATCTTGAGGCAAAAAGTGGAGGGGATAGGAACGGCATCGTCGAAATAATCAGTCATATGAGGAATGTTGAAGCGGGACTCGAAGTCCTTCTGGAACTTGGATTTCCAATCAGGATCACTGAAATCGATCGCCGGACTGTGGTTTTTAATCTTCGCGAAAACGCGTGTCGTTTTGACTGTTTTACCCGAATTCGACCTGAAAGGGAGAGAGCTTGGAGTCGGAAATCCATGGCGACGATTAGAAGAAAGATGAGGGAGGAGGAGTTTGGGGGCGATCGCATGCGAGAGAGTGTCCATGAAACGTAGATCACGAGGCAAACGACTCAGCGAACGACAAATGTGATTGTTTGGTTTGCAGAAAAATAGCAGAGAAAGAAAGAGAAAGAGTAGCAGAGCGTAGAGAGAGAGAGGAAGAGATGGACAAGAAGCTGAGTTTCTGGAGGCCAAAACGCCGTACAAACAAGTTGACTTAAATGAGCGAGGAGGTTTTTTTTTTTTTTTTCTTTTTTTTTCAACCTCGACAAACTGGCAATTTTTTTTTATTTTTTTTTCCTTTAAATTGTGGAGGGGTTCATCTCCAGGCTTTCGAACCCAAGTTATATTATGAATAGTTATTGCCGACTAGAATGCTCTAAAAATAAAAAATAAAAACCTTGTAAAGCAGACATGCTACAATATACCACACATTTAATAATTTTTTTATAAGAATTATGTGTCTTATTTTATATTATATATATTTATTGTTTATTGTTATATATGATTATAAAAAATAAAATTTACTTAATTAATAAAAATAATTAAATAGCATCACTGTTGTAAATTTTTGGAATTTTTTCTTTAATTCCTAAATTAGGCTTTTTTCATGGCTCAAATACCATACATGCGATTCATTTTTATTAATAAATAAATTTACTTATGTATTTTTCCATAGCCGGCTGCCTTTTTTAAATTATTTAAGTAAGTAATAAAATTTTAACAATGTATTAAGGAAAATGATTTACTTATTCTCTAAATATAAATTTCTAGGCTTTGACATAGACTTTGTAAATTTCAACTTTATAATTGACACGAGATGAACATATTCATATTTTTAAATGTTTAAATTTATATATTTCAATATAAAAATTTAATGAGTTGAATTTATGTCAAAAGAAATTGATCCGATCACGATATAACATGACATTATGCTTAACATAATATAAACCCATCAGTATTTTTAAAAATTTTAAATATATTTTTTAATACGAATGCAATATAACATGAATACGGTATAATAAGTTATATTACCAAATCTACTTTGCTAAAAAAAATGTTACAAAAATTAAACATACAATAGAATATTACAAAAAATAAACATGCATATTGGTGTTTGTGAAGTGTTAAAGTTATGGAATAAAAATATAAAAAATGAACAATTAAAAGCATCTATTTTATAATATTCATAGTTAGAGAATATATAGCTTTTCCTTTAAAAAATTAAATATATTCTTTAGACATTTAGAATAAGGCTTTTTTTATTTTTTATATATATTTGTTATTATTATTATTATTTTTTAAATATGAAATAAATTTTTGGAGTATATTATTAAATCACTAAAGTAATACTTAACTTTTCAATATATATATATATATATATATATATATGTGTGTGTGTGTGTGTGTGCAGAAGTGATGTTGTATGCACTAGGCGCACACTTATGAAAAATGCCATCAAAATGCACTGATTTGAAATTTTTAATGAAACGTGCGTTTCGTATATTGGCGCCTGGATGCTTAGTGCAGGACTCGATCTCGATCTTCAGCTTCATCTTCGTCTTCTTCATTGTAGCTGAGTTCGCACCAGCTTAGGGTAGGGCAACCGTTGCAGCAGCTTCTTTTTCTTCATCGCAGCTGCGTTCGTCGCACCAAGTTCATCGCATCAGCACGGTTGCAGCAGGTTCGTTGCACCAGCACGGTTGCAGAAGGCGTTGTTAGCTTAGTTGAAAACAAATTTTGTTGTTTGATCAACTGAACAGGAGAAATTCCTCAACAATAATCTATGAAAAATTTGAAGAGAGAGTTACAAGTGCTTATATAGATGGTGCATTAAGGAAAGTGCAAATGGTGGAGACTAGAATGTTAAGCTTAATCAAGGACAGTAGTTTTACAGGTTGAGCTTCTATATAAAGCTTTGTAAAAGCACAAAACAATTGTCTTTGTGGTTAAGGTTCAGCTTGGAACTCTATTTCTATCTCTCATTCTTCTATGTTTGTTCTCTTGTTTCTATATTTCTTCTTTGAGATTGGAAAGTTATGGAAATTTTGTGAGAAAAACAAGATATTTCAAATGGTGAAATGGCCCACTATTTAAATAAAAGTGGCACCTCAACCATTCATACTATGCTTTTACATTCCTATTCTTGTTCTGGTTTTAAACTCACTGTACGATTTACTCTGCGCAATGCAATATCTCAGGGAGCTAAATGAAGTAAAAATGTTACGTTTGTTTTATGTCATGGCTACTCAATAAATTCAGTGGTTGGTTCAATAAAAAAAGATTGCTAATATATATATAAATGACTGAAACAATTGCATCTTCCAAAAAAATTTTTGATGCAATTTTATTTTTTTTACTTTTCCTAAATGACTAAAAACTTCTAAAAATATAAAGAGGCTTAGATTGATGTTCATATACCCTTTTGCTATACATATTTATCTATCAACAAAGCTAAACAAGGACTGGGAAAAAAAACACATACACACACACTAGCGCTGACAAAGTAAAATAACCATGGCCGTCATCACCAGAATACTAAATTTATTAATATCAAACTACTTTACACCCTTCTCCATTTAAGAAAGACTTTCATGAGTAAAACTTCAATTCCTTGGCTTGAACTATGATCTACCTCAATGCTCCAATAGGGGATGAAATCATCAATAATACTCCAACTATAATGCAGAATTGAGATACCAAAAATAAATCAAGAATTGTTCATCAAAATATATATATAGCTGCAATCGTGCTAGTGTGATGAACCTGATGCGACGAACGCAGCTGCGATGAAGAAGAAGAAGCCGCTGCAACGGCTACCCTGCCCTAAGCTAGTGCGAACTCAGCTGCAATGAAAAAGACGAAGCTGAAGATCGAGATCGAGCCCTGCCCTAAGCATCCAGACACCAATATACGAAATGCACGTTTCATTAAAAATTTCAAAACAGTGCGTTTTGATGGCATTTTTCATAAGTGCGCACCTGGTGCGTACAATATCACTTTTGTATAAATATGAGTACAATTATTCTATTGAACATGTTATCGTCTCAGCCAAGCTAGCTTTTTTTGTAACGGACTTATATGAAATTATGAATGGTCGACATCAGTTAAAAGGATCCTTGTCAATCTGATCCACTTGTTTTCTCGGACCACTTGAGTTTACTTCTTAGCAAAGTTATACATTTTTCAAACAATGACCGTGATATCTCATATCAATCTATTATATATTATTTGGACATGGACAATTTTAGGTCAATTTTTACATGTCTCACATCTACATGGCAGCATATCTAAAGATTTAGGCATACAAAAATCTCTAATACCCACGAAATGCCCTGTGGCGTATCCCATTAGAGTTGGAGGTCAGTTTTATTGTTTTACAAGAGAACTACATGCTAAGGTTATATATAAGTTTTATTATCAATCTCTCTTCAAATATACACACTTTGCTACTTACAAATCCTAACACTCAAAGTTCACATATGACATAAGCGTTACATTACATTTTTGGCCGATACTATAATGATATTCCAGAGATCTTCATGTTCTTATGATTTTGCACCTTCATATCACATCTCAAAACTAATACATGGCATAATAAAATGGTCCAGAAACGTACTTCAACAACCAGTAGCCAAACTCCCAAACGTCAAACATCAAGAAGGAAAGGTCAAACACCACCTTTGGCCTACAAGCGATCTGAGAAAGCCAAACATAATCATTTTAAATACCAAAATACCATTCATTTGGCCAAACTACCATAGCCAAATATATTCATGTTGCAAATTCCTTGGCCGTTTAATTTGTGAAGTCGTTTGGAGAGTGTAGAAGGGCCTGAGGTTGTTTCTTGTTTTGAGGTTGGAAATAGCTTCCCGAAGTCATTTTAGCTCGCTTTGCAGTAAGTTCTTTTACCAGTAATATAATATATATAAACTTTCTATCTAATGAAAGTCCCAAGGACCAAATCATGACTAAGATCATTCTATTTTTTGAAATAATAATACTTAGTAAGCTAAAAAAAAAATAAACCTATGGCAAGAAATTTGAAAAAAAAAAAACTTTTCTTTGAGGCTGGTTTGGTTAAGTTTATTTTTAGTTATAGAAACGTAAATGTTGTACCTACCATACCATGGAATCACCACTGTCAGATTCGCATTTTTCTTTTTTCCTTCTTCCATTAAGGTAAGCTCATAATATATAATAACTAAAACTAATGAAAAATGCTTTTCACGAAAAACTAATAATAATAATTTTCAGTCTTTTTCAGCCCCCCTTCCCCGCCCCAAAAAAAAAAAAAAGGTCTTAGGTTTGGACTCTAAAAACTCATAATTAATGTTTGCATGTAACAAGAATCAAAGCTAGACTTGGTTACCTCCATTCCCTCAAAGCCAGCAGAGAGACTACTGTTTTGGCAGCGACTTGTAGAAAGTCATCTTTGATTTGCTAATTTCCTTTTTGCTTTCATGAAAAACCAAAAACACCTTAATTTAGTGAGAGACCATATCAATATCATGTTAGGTTGCGTTATTGTAACCCCAAAAAAAAAAAAAAANCAAAAAAAAAAAAAAAGGTGTTAGGTGGCGTCTGGTTTGGAAGATGTTATTCTATGATTTATTGAAACTATAATTTGATAATTCATCAGAAATAAAATAAAAAGAAGAAATTACAGTAATAGCTACCTTGTGTTCACTTTTTATACATCTATAATTTTTAAGGTTTGTCCTATAATTTTTATTTATTTTTATTTCCATTTGATACTTTATGCAAATAAATGTTGGTTAACACTAATAGTTTTTCAAATGCGTACAAAAGAAAAGCAAATAGACAATTTGCATTTTGACTTCTTTAGGTGACCTTTTTGAGCCCCACTACTAAACTTGTTTTTTTTTTCCTTTTCGGCGATTTACTAGTTAGTTGGCCCAACTTTGTGAACGGCGACCCTGATAAGTTGTTGTTGACAATACTCCATAAGGCATGTATAATTTCAATTATTATTATTATTTCTTGAGGTTTTCCCAACAGCTGGAAATAATCAAAAGGCTAATCTATAACAACGATAATTAAAACATTTTTAATGATGACTATGGATTATATTTTGTATGGCATAAAAATTAACAATATTTAAATTTAAATGCTGTAAATATACTGTTAATTTTAAAATAAACTCTAATAATAAAATGTACAAAAATTATTTATGAGTATTAATTAATTACAAATTCTATTATTTTTTTGTTATTTTACAAAAAAGTTGGCTCTTTAATTAGAAAAAAAAATTGCATTTATAGAATATATACAATGTTTGATAAAGTTTTTATAAAAAAATATTCACTTTTAAGCTATATAAGCTTAACATTCATTATAAACATTACAATTGCAAAAAGCAAACTTTAAAAAAAATGTTCATATTAATTATATAACATGTCTATTTTTACAATTTATATTCTAATTGGAGATGCTAGTACTCTTCCAATGTAATTCAAATCTCTTTTCATGGTTTTTTATTAGCTTAATTTTTCGTTTGTTATTTTCTACATATTGACTTATATGAAGCTAAAATTATTTTAGTTTAAATAGGTTGTTCATTTGGATGCCAAGGAAGAATTTAATACAAATCCGTTCATTTTCCCATGCCTTAAGGCCTATAGTAAGTACGTAGTTGGGTAGCAATCTTTAACATTTTCTATGTCATTTTGTATTTTTAAAAATAAAATTTATATATACAATAAAACTTCTCTGTAATCATAGTGTTGCAAACTAATTTTACTAGAATGAGGAGATTATAAATTAATAGAAATGTAGATACAAAAATTATAGTTTTAACTGGTTATCCTTATGCATATTTTATTATTGCATGTGGTATTAACAAAGTATGTCTTTTTTTTGGTAAAATATTAACAAAGTATGTCAAATCCAAGGAGATAGTTTCGGAAAATTAGTACATGTAAAAGTAAATTCTATAAATACATTTTCCCAAATAACTTTACATAATAATTTATTTTATTTTAAATTTTTACTGTAACATAGCATATATTGTTTTGCAATATACGGACAACGATTATTATGTGGAGGTAAATTCTTCAAAACATGACTTAGAAAAATTAAAACTTATTATAGTGTGGTGTTCATTTTTATTTATGACTGATTTATAAAATGAAACTGGCTCAGTTATTTAGCTATTCACATCTATATCATAAAAATTATGTATTCGAAACACTAATGTAAAAAATTACAAAAAAAATTGTATTTTTTTCTTTTAAAATTAATAAAACTATTTATAACTGACATATATTAATACCAGAATGTTTTGACTACATCTTGAATAAAGTCAGGATATAATAGTTATTTGCACTTTTTCTTATTTATTTGTATTATATGCTGGCTTTATAAAGTTAAAATATTTTAATGTGATAATTGTTCTATATATATATATATGTATACAGTCATATATATTTAAACAAAAACGAGGATTTTTAATTCTAATTGGGGTCACTAAGTAACATGCCACTTATTAGGCTATCTCGCATAGGACAAGACCAATAGTTTGTTAATGACATTTTAATTTTTGTAATTTTCTTTGAAAGGTAATTGCATACAAAAAGTTTTGAGTTGACAAAGAAACAGTCCCTTCGCTTGGAGTTGGAGCCATTGATGGTACAAAAATTAAGGTGATTTTGGAACCAAGACATAACTACATGTGAAACTTGCATCTGTAACTCACATGCATAATGTGATATTTGGGCGGATTATTGTGGGAAAAAAAATTATTAGGTTTAAATGTATTTAAATATTTTTTAAAATTAAATTTCTACAATTAATTTATGCAAGTGATACTTTATAATTTAAAAAAATTATATATTTATTCAATTTAGTTAAAATTGATAGAGATTTTATGAATTTAAAAGTCATATGCATAACAAATGACTTTCAAAATTAATTTTTTAATTTTTAATTGTATAAAAAATTAAAAATATAAATATAAATCCATAAATGAATTTTAAATTTTTAAAATTTTTGGAATAATAAATAAATAAATTTTAAAAGTAACGTTTTATGTATGCAACTTCTAAATTGACGAAATTTATCAATTTTAATTAAACTGGATAAATATGTAATTTTTTAAAATTATAAAATATTAATTATATAAATTAATTATAAAAATTTGTATGTAAATAAATTTAATTTTAAAAAATATTAAAATGTATTAAAACTTTTTTATTAAAACAAAAGAATGGGTTGTTTTAGAAATCAGCCGAACCTTTGTTATAATTCCTAATTAGGCGTGCAAATGCAATCCAAGCGTCGTGACATGACTAAGTAGATCATTATTCATGGCGTGAACCAAAAAGGAATATTTGCGATTCATTTTTATTTTATTTTTAAATGATTTGTAGTCTAACTTGTGGCCTGTGGGGTACTCGAAAGTGTAAATTCTCACTTTCTCTCGTTTGAATTATGGAAGTTGTATTAGAAATTCGTTTCAAGCGGCTGTAATAAATCAAATTGGAAATATCAAAAATCTAAGAAAATAATAAAATATTGAATAAAAAAATTTCCTATATGCAAACCAACTGTGCCTTAGATTTGTTTGCTCTTTACAGTCCATTAGCCAAGCGGCGCTGGACAAATTTTTTACTAATTTATAGGCTCTTTAGAGCTCTTTTTTTTGTCTTTAATACAGTCTTAATTGCCCAAAAAAAAAATACAAACGCTAGGGAGAATGCAAGTACTTAATTTTGTAATTAAAATATAATGAAATGTGAAATGTCTAAAGCTTAACTACCACAATTCGGAAGATTGAAGTTGCCAATTATTGTGGGGGTACAATGCTAAAGCATAGCCGGGCCCAGTTTTGAAGAAATCGGGTCCAAACCATTTTTGAACCAGAAGATTTGTTAAGGAACTCCATTTTTACATATCTATCACGTTTTGAGAATGGTCATGTCAATTGTCAAGCAAAAACAACAGAAAAGTTCATCATTTAGTGATCAAATGTCTTCACTCCCATATTTTTGGTTAGATAAAGTTTGTAGCTTAAAAATATAAAACCCTCCAATTTAATGTGTCCGGAAAAAAAAATACTTAAAGTGTTGGACCAATGTTTGGTGAGAGCGAAAACGTTAAAAGAGGGTTGATTTTCTTTGTTACAATACAAAGCAAAAGTCAAAATATACCAAGACAAGACGTAAGATTGTCTGTCCCACATGGGGAAGTTTTTCAAGTTAGGATTGTGGAAGCCCACCAATAAACTTGATGCCTACAGCACAAATAAAAAATTTGAGCTAAAATAAATTTCCACATCATTTCACAATAATTCACAACTTGCATTTCAGATTTCAGATTTCTTTCTTTCTTTTTTTGTACCTTAGTAGTATTGTTATTGTTAGTGTTATTGTTATTATCAGCACAGTTTTGTTACTATTTTCATCATAGCCTTCTAGCATTCTTTTAAAATGATTGTGGAGACTCAGTGGCAAAAGTAATAAACAATGACATTATTTAAGTGTCAAAAATAAGTGTTTTTTTTTTTGGATGGATCAAATTTGAATACAAAATAATGGCATTATTTTTATTTTATTTTAATATTTATTTTTCCTATATTAAAGACATAGAAATTCAAATTCAGAACTATTGTACAAGTAAAACCACAAAATTTTTCATGCAGGACAAAATCATTATTCATTACATGAGCTTCCGAGTAAAATCATGACCATCATTATCATCCAAGCAACATTGCATTTTAGAATTTAGGCCTTCTTGATACCTAATCCAATCTAACAGCACTATTAAGGTCCAATATTCTAGCCTCTTTACAGAGATGTCTTCGCTGTAACTTGAAGGATATGCTGGAATGGGCCAAGAAAGCCCAAATTGGAAAAGTAGTGGTGAATGAATTAGTCACCTCTTTAGCACACACAGCCTCTAGAATTTTTATTTGACAAAAAAGAAGAAAACACTAACAATCCAAATTGAAAGGTAACCATCCAAAGACATACACATCAAGATATGGTATATCTTTGATTATGCTTAAAGGCCAACCAATACCCCATTTGTTTCTTCCAAGTAAAGCAGTACTATTTGTTTTTGGAAATATTCCCCTTCTCTTATCCCCAACATAACCAAGTTACTTAATTTCAGATTTGGGCTGAGACATTTGGAGCCTAAATTATGTCTTCTTCATTCCAACACTCCAACAGGTCCCATTCGCAACCAGTCCAAATCACTCAGCTAAGCATTTAAAAATGTTTGATTTCAAGCACCCAAACAGGGGAGAGAGCATAAAAGTAGAAGATGGACCAGCAAGGAAAAACAGACATACTAGGTTTTTTCAATTCTATCATTTTCAATTCCTCTGCTCCTACTTTCATCATCAAAATCTTTTTAGCTTTTTATGACAACTTTTCCTTTGTGGGTTTTTGCAGATTTATCAGACCCTACTGCATGGAGTGGCTCGCTGGTGACAAAAAAATGCACCCCAATTCAATATCATTGTTAATGATTTTTCTAGCTTAATTTTTATTAAATTCCAATTTTCATACACATGTTGCAGATGAATATGGATGAACACAATTTGAGAGGACAAGCTGTAATCAATGGTAGTGGTATGACTGTAGAAGAGTTGCAAATCCGCCATGAGCTTGAGATTGACATAGAGAGAGACTTGGAAGAAGAGATTAAGAATGGAATTTACCATCATGCTCTGAGGCTGCACAGGCTTTACCGACACAGAATGGAAAGGAGCGCAAGAGATGGTGAATCAGAGCACAGAGCCAAATTTGCAAAAGAAGAAAAGAAGAAGAAGAAGAAGATGGTCTCAGAGATAAACATAAACATAAAAATGGAAGGAGGAACTAAAGTTGAAATAAAGGAGAGCAACAAAGAAGATCCGGAAAAGAGCCGGCCTCGGAGATGTAGACCGGAAAATATGCAGAGCAGCAATAAGAAGTTTGATTGGGTGAATACTCTCCGATCAAGCAGTACTAGTACCAGTAGTGCTGGTCAAGCAAAGAGAAATGGTATTAATCATGGTCTTAAGCAGCAGAGAGGAAATGCCAGCACTGATAAGTACCTGCTTGAATTGGTTTGGAAGTATTGAGAGGGTCATCGGTATGTTGGATATTAAATGTGTGTTTTGGCTTTTTGAGTAACATAAATTATTGACACGGCTAATTAATAATGTGATACTGGGATGGACACGATTTAGTTTGGTGGTTTTTCTGTAAAAAATTAAATTAAATTGTAGTTGGTGGTTTAGTTTAATAACAAACTAAATCAAACATTCAGAATTATTCAAACTAAATCAAATTAAACTATTCATGAGCGGTTTGATTTTGTTCGGTTGAACGGTTTAGACCTCAACCTATTTGTTATTGTTGCAAGCTTATAGTCCATTTCTCATTACACTTTCATTTGTTTCATAAATTACAAACAAACTAAAAGTTAAATAACATTGTTATTAATGAGACATTAAGTCAATTATTAATCTAAATATTATAGTACAAATTCTAATTAAAATATAAACTAATCATCTATCATATAATTTTACAGTCTAAATTTAATTTAATAATATAGTCCACACTCTAAAGTTCAAACTAATTTCAATATTATAGTACTAAGTTCAACATAAAAATATTACAATTTAAATATACTACAATCCAAACTAAAAATTGTATAACACATTTCAAATATAAAAATATTTATCATTAGCAATAAACTATGTTAAAAATATATTATATATTAGTAGACATTTTGTGTTAGTTCTGTTTGAAATTACTTAAACTGCAAACCAAACTATTAATTATAATTTTTTTACATAACAAACCGAACCAAATCATTTATTTTCTACATACTAAACCAAGCCGAACAAAAACTAACAATTTAAATCTGATTGAACAATTTTATTTGATTTTGTCCACTTTTAAAATGCTATATATTTATGGACGTGAGTGGTTTGAAAGTGCGTGATGGTTTTTGTATGACATTTATTCTAAATTAATCTATTCTATTCAAATGTAAATTGTTTTTTTTTCTTTTTTGGGCTTTTGCAATCTATTCTATTCTATTCTATTCAAATCTATTCTATTGTTTTTTTTTTTTTTACATTTATTCTAATAGTGAATTAATCTCTGTTGATTAGATATTAAAAGTGTACAAAAAATTCTACTAACCGATTAAAACAACTAATCTAATCCAATCCAACATGTTTGGATTGACTATTTTAGTGTAATTGAATTTGATCGGTTTTGAAAAATTGAAAATTGAAGTTCGGTTCGGTTTGAGGTGTTAAAAACCGACCAAACTGATCCAATCCGAACTGGCTACTTTTTTTTTTTTTTTTTTACAAACCATATGGCAATTAGTTTAAGATTGTTGATATGTAAACTTTGTTATATTATCTTAAATTTAGAGTTGGATTACTGGATTATTGTATTAGTCTAGTAATTTTGTTTTGTTTTGTTTTAGTTTAATATGTTTATTTGTCATGTTATTTTTTTAATCATTTATGTGTTAGGTTTTGAAAAAAAAATATAATTTTTTATGGATTACTTAGTGGACATTTTTTGTGTTAGATTTTGAAAAAAAAAACATAATTTTTTAAACAAAATTCAAGCACAACAAATTTTTGATATAAAAAATAGCTCAAATGTCAAATATTCAAAATAAAAAGCTAAATAATTAAATTTTAAAAAGTCTAAAAAAATTATATAAAAAATGAAGCCAAACCGATTAACCAAATCGACCAAATTCAATTACTAATTGGATTGGATTTAATATATATCGGATCGGATCGGATTAAAAAAAATAAAATTAATCACTAATTGAATCGGATTGGTTATTTACAAAATAGATCAGATCATAACCGATGCACATCCCTATTAGATATGCTACATGATTTAGCTTTTATCAAGACGATGGTGGGACAACTTGAACTTTTGCCTTTATGGTTAAAATCTTAATTTCTTACCAACTCTTTTATTCAAATAGATTTTAAATGTAGAATTCATTATTAAACAACTTAATGGTTCCAAAGTTTGTTATTTTATTGTGCTTATGGTGATAGTTTAGTGACAAGCAATTAACTAAAATTATTTCTGACAAAATTCAAATCGAATTTTTCTTTATCTTGATTTAAACATTATCTAATTAAAAACCACATCAATAGTGTCGTTGTATTGGAAATATTAATGCAAAGTTTTTTTTTTATGTGAAAAAATTAGTAAAATAAATGTGAGCGCAGCAGTACCTTAACAAGACCCAAAAATAAAAATAAAAAAATTGATAACCAAAAGGAAGTGGATGAATTTTCTAGAAGCTTAGAGCATCTCTAATGGAGAATGTGGATTGCTGTATATGTGATATAAAAATAGACATTGTTTAAATCTATGTGTCATAAATGCACATTCAATTTAAAAATTACTTTCCAATGGTAATATATACAAAGGTTATTTATGTTTATTAATTAATTATATTTTATTAAATATTTTTAATTTTTTATCAAATTAGATTTTTAAGGAAAATTTTACTGTTTTGGGAACTTAAAAATGTATAACAGAATCTTCAGAAGTAGATATTCACTTTAACAGTGTCCAAGCCACGTCAACTCGACATTCAATATAGACATTACCATTGGAATACATTTTTAAAAAATAATATATATATATATATATATATATACTTATATAACATATTAATTTTAGCAATACATATTGTAGAGATAATCTTGAAAGAAAAAACAAAGTGAAAGAGAAAAAAGAGTGACTGCGGTTGTGAGTAGTCCAACAGACAATATTGTGAAATATTATGCAGACACAACTTTAAAAGACAGGTATGTATTGAAAAAGGCTATGGTGGAAATCACTATTTAAGCATATGGGCAAGCAACGCTTGTGAGAAAAGGGGCCTAGTTGAGCCTACCTTGGACATCATGTCTGCCTAAAAGGCCTCAAAAGCAAACCTACAATATTGGCCCATGATTACAATGGGGAGCCCAATGGCTGAACGACACGCAGGTAAACCAACCATTTTCTTTTATATATAGTTCTACCAAAAAAACAAAAAAAACATTTTATATGTAGAGTCATCCAAAAGAAATAATTCTTTTTGTTATATATACAATATCTGTTATTTGGCATGAAAATAGTTTTTTATATGGTAAGATGGCAATGACCTCTAATACTAATTTTTAAATCATAAATTTAATTAGACCTAATAAATAATAAAAGTCATTTTTATTCAGTTTAAGTGGCAATGATTATCTCGATTGTTAATTGTTTTAAACTATTTTTTAGATTCAACAGTCCACTCGAAAATAGTAAATTTAATTTTCAAAGATTGTATTGACTTAAAACGCATGGATATAGTTTCATGCTTCTCGCGGTACGTATGCTTTGCCTTTTGTCATATGCAAGTTAGGAACACATGATTGATTTTGTGCACCTATATTTGATAATTAATCTTAATAATTTGGTGTGATATTGATATATTCACTAAAACACTTGACCTAGCTATGGCTATTTGGAAACAGTACCCAAGTGGGTCTTAAGCCATAGAAATATATAAGTAGAACAGAGTCTAATCGGTAGCTTAGACAAAGCATTATGTTGAAACCCCATGCGGCAGTGGGGCTGTGGCCATTCCAAAGCACAGGAAGAATTAGGAGGAATCCGCTTTACAACTGTTTCCAAGAAGAAGAAAAAAGAAACTTATAAACTTTTATAATAACCGTAAAACAGTGATGCAGTGTAACCAATCATTTTTAAAGGAACTATTTTATACGGTACCCCTAGTGGGGCTGTGGCAGAGCAAAGCATAAGCAAAGAATAGGGGATTCCCCTTAAAAAGCTCAAAACGACTGTTTGGAGGAGTTGAAATTGAGTTGAGAATAGGGACAAACATTTGATTGGTCACTCATCACTCGGCTTCAGCTCCACCTGGTGTGCCATTGAAGGGTCATAATCGGTTGGACTGTGAAAACAATAAATATATATATATATAAAATGAGCCAAGCTATTATCATGTATATGTTAATGTATAAAATTCTTGAGATCAAATAAAAAAAATAGATAAGTAAGTTATAAAAAAATTTAATTATTTAAGCTACTTTTTTATTTATTTATCATTTAATTTCAGTCATTAAATTTTATATTTTAACATAACTATTATCAAATATACTAAATAATAGAATGATTGATATATATATATATAGTTTTACCAATATGGACAATGTTGCCTATCATTTAGTGTGTAATAATTTTATGTAGCCGTTTGATGTGCATAATTATCCGTCTCAAACAATTTGAGAGAATAGTAATCTAGATCGCCGAAAATAATAATTTTGTAGATATATATCAGGGCGCCAAAGCCAGCTACTTTCAAATACTTTTATTTTTCCTTTCAATTAATCCTCAAGGTTTGCTTTCCAAAAGTCGACCATCCCAAACGAATCTTATCAGGCCACCCAAACCCAAGTACCCTTTTTTCTTTGGATTTCTCCTATTGAGTAAGAGGAAATCTTCGGTATTTCTGAAAAATTAAACTTTCTAGCCACATAAATATGAAATCCACGCGTATGGGGCTCATATGATGTCTAAGAAATTTAGTATTCCAGGAGCACTGGATTTGTTTCCTTGATTGATGTCTTATTTGTACACCTACATTACTCATCCTGGACTTATATTTAGCTACTGATTTCCCACCAACATTTTCCATTAATTTTTTTTTTGTATGAGCACCAATTCATGATTGAAGAGATTAAAAAATCTCAATAAGTGGATTTAAATAAGTATGGAGTTCAATTTGATCTCTCACTCACTAAATCATTTTTATCATTTATATATATTGTGTGTGTGTGTTTTTTTTATATAGAGGGCAATAAATTAATTGGAGATTGGAATATAATGTATAGTGAAAATGTTATATTATGCATGCAATTCCTCATTCACATACTATATAATGCTTAAGCTGCTTGTCATCTGCATTTTCTGTGCTTACCAAATACATTAATGAAGGATATAATACATATAATTAAAAACCTCAGTCGGCTCCAAAATTATATTAAATAAAACCCAAGTTGTTGGAAACCGTGAACCATATTTTATAGACGCAAGCTGTAATATTGAGAACCAACCAGTACTCATTTAAGTGCAATAAAACCCAGGATGTGGCACATAGCTTGATCAGTCACTGGTATACTTGACAAAAGTTTCATAATAATGCAAAATTAAAGACCAGTAGACAGATCAAGCTGCTAATTAGTAGTTAGATATCTTCTTAATTATTTCCCAATAACCAGTTACTTCTTTGTTCTTTCAAAGCAAAGAGACTAATGTTTTCTCTTAGATTAATTACAATTGATGGAGAAGCAAGTTTTTGAATTCATTTTCAAAGAGTATTTATTGCATAAAGTGAAATTGATACATTAAAATATTTCATTTAATCTGTGTATTTTCTCCAACTTAATTTGGCTTGGAGATCGACTCTAACAAAAACCCCAAAAAAACTATAACCCTTAAAGCTCCTCCATAAGGTCGGCATAATTAATGCAGGTAAAATTAATTAAAAATAGCCTTAGGATTAATTACAAGGATCAATTGTTTATAAATAATCAAGCTATAAACAGAAGTTTTTTTATTTTTTAAATAAATTTTAATTAGCTAGTTCCAAATTCCAATTACTTTCCTGCTCAATCTCTCTGAATATATCCAAACTAAAATAAAATAAAGCTGAATCAAATTAAGCATATTCATCGCAATATATATATAAATTATATATTAATAAATAGGATCATGATTTTCATTTAATGTCTTATATCCAGCTTTGACCCTGATTTCCAAATTTGGACCACAGTCTATCACTCAGCTTTAACTGATACATCGGTTCCCCCAAAACAAGCAAAGCATCTTCATCATCAAGAGCTTATTTTTCATTTGCAGGTAAGCTTTAAACTATCAGAAAATAAGCAAATCTTTACTTATATATACATACCAATTAAAGTATAACTTGCTAGTAAAACTTGAAACATCAAACACCTTATTTAGGACTTTAAAAGGACTCCAAAACAATCCCTCCTCTTTTATATCATAACCCCTCAAATGGGAAAGCCTTGTCCAACCCTACAAACCAATATTTAATCTCTCTTATATATATCCATGACCCCAAAAGTTGCAGTCAGACAAAACCTTAATTATCACGTAATTTTTATTAATAGATGAATCTGATTTACTTATTGTTTTATAAGGAAACGACAAAGATAAGCTGAGTAAAACCCAAGAAACTAAAAAAAAAACAATAAAGTCCCTACCCATCACTGTTTTTGGAAGAAAACGAAAGATCAAGCACACAGATTCCTTGGGAATCCCTGATGGATTCTATCAGCCAAAAAAGATTGAATCTTTCAAGTATAGAGAAGTTGCAGACAAAAGCTGTGTGTCCCTCCTTGTTTATTAAATAAGCTTCTCTTTTTCATTTATTTATTTATTTCTTTTCCTTTTTGCTTGGTAGAGTGTCCACATGTTCCCTTTGATGCAGATTATTGAAAAGGAAGAGGAAACAGAAAATATAATTAATATAGATCTGTAACAAAGCTTTGGATCTATGTAGTACTTTCTCCAACATGGACTTAGCATATGGATTTGAGTTTCCATTATAACAGTAGTCCCTACTGTTTTTGCTTATATATATATATATATATATATTATATTTATATAAATACATAGAATATAAAATTAGAAGTACAAAAATATAAAATTAGAATAAAATGGTTCTTACTCTTTTCCTTCCCAAGGTGATCAAACATCAGGGTTCTTCTACCTTACCCATCAGAGCAGTTCCATCATCAATATGATAATTATATAATAGTTTAAATACAACCAAGTTTGAGGAAAAAAAATAAAAAATACTACTTTAATTACAAATTTTTTTAAATGAAAATTAAGAAATTTGAAATATTAGTGTCTGTGTACTGACGACTGTAAAAGTAAATGCAATGTTTGAAAGAATGAGCAAAAGACATGGCCAACAGAAGAGAGAACCAGAGAGAGAGGTCCCATGATCATCAACCTTTGCCGTTTCATTGATCATTTAAAGTTGGCCAAAGTACCTTCGAATGACAAAAAGATTAAAAAGCAAAGAAGAAAGAGGAAGAGAAGAAGAAGATGAAAATATTGGAGGCGACCTACCAAGTAAAGGTTTGGGAAACACATTTGAGTAATATAAAGCCCAAAGGAAACTTATATCGGTATGAATGGAAAAGAAAAGAAAAAAATTAAAGGATCTCTGTTGGAAAAGAAAAAGCTGAAAGAATGAGAAAAAAAAAGAAAAAGGAAGAAAAGAAAAAGAAAGTTTTACTCAATGAATAACATCCAGAGAATGCGTCCAAAACCCAAAATAGAGCATCTCTTCCTGATCAGAAACGAAAAAGGTCGGAAAGAAGTAAATGAGAGAGAGAGAGAGAGTATCGACACCAAAGACGCATATAATATGTGCACACGTAGAAGAACAAAAGAAAAATAAAAAAGAAGATGACAAACGGAAAATGCAGCTTCGTACACGTTTAGACCAACAGCAGAAATTTGTTCAACTGTTATATACCAACACAAACATACAAACAGTGGTCAATTTCCAGAACTAATGCTCAAAACAAAGTTGAAATAAAGAAAAAAGAATGGAAATTTCCAAACTCATTCACTTTGCTCATCAATCAGAAAGAAGAAGAAAAAAAAAAAGAAAAAAGAAAATTCCAATGTAGCGATCAAACGATGAAATTGATTAAACCCATCAACCATAATCTACTACCATGAATAATCACGATGATAATATTCGTTTAAAACTACAAACCCCTCTCCACCAAACCCAAGAACCACCATAAAAACTAAAAAAAAGATTGCAAAATTAAAGAAAAACCCTAATGCTAACATGCCCGAGAAAGCAATAGAATTAATCGACGAGTCAGTTAAGCAGCTAGCTAGCTAACACGGCTTCCCACTTCCAGCTTCGAACCAGCAGTACTAATGTGTTTTTTATTTTTCAGTGCAAAGAGAGAGAAAAAAGGAAGATGATCATTGACTAAGAAAATGACCCTTCCATAATTAAGTCCTGGACGAGATGAGAAAGAGAAACAAACCAGGCTAACAGTATCCTACTCCTCACCTACACCTACTTGCGATCCTTACATACAAAACAAGCGAAGAGCGATTGGAGAGACCATGATCACCTAAAAATGACAATATTGTAATTTTCTATTCGTTTGGGGTTAAACTCGTTTCTAGGGTTTCTTACCCAGAGTGTGCTTGTTGTTATGCATCCAAACCTTGAGCACGTGACGCTTCAATCCGGTGTCGTTGCAGAACTGCTGGACCTCCGCTTCGTCTTGTTTCTGAATCCTCCACCCGAGCCTCTCAGCCAGAACCAGCATCCTCTCCTTCTGCTCCTGCGTGAATTTGGTTCGGAACCGTTTCTTCGACGACGACCCGAACCCGCTTCCACCTCCTCCGCCGCCGCTCGGATTCGACATGTCTTCCTGGTCTTCCCGGCTGTGGCTCCCTCCTCCTCCTGACGTCGACGGCAGAGCCAACGGCCTGTGCTGCTGCGCCACGTGGAGATACCCAGCTGGTGTTCGGTAGTACGGCGAGAATTGCGGTGGCGGATAGTGCGGTACTAGGCCGTACGGGTCTCCTCCTCCGAGCCCCACCCCTCCTCCTGCGCCCGACTCGCTCTCCTTCCTGTGGAAGTTTCGGTGGCAGTTGCACGCGGCGCATTTGAGCGCGTCGAGCGAGCCTTCCGCTCCCGCCGCCATGAACTCTCCGCAGCCGTCCAGAGCGTGGCCTCCGATTCCGACAGCGTGGTTTTTCAGACACTCTCTGTATCTCGGCTTCCTCGGCTGAGCCTGAGCTACTGCTGCCACGCCTTCTGTTCCGCCGCCTTGAGTTTGCATTTTCACCCGAGTTCCTGAGTTGCCCAGCGAGTCGTAACTCGCCGCCAGCTCCATCTCTTCCTCCTGCTCCTCTTGATCTTCAAACTCCATTTCTAATCGGTCCCACCTATTTTTTTTTTCTCTCACTTAATTAATCGGCTTAATTTCTACCTCGCTAGGAAATGATTCTATAAAACAAAAATTACGACAACAAAAAAAAATTTGAAAAAAAAAGGCAAAAATGAAAAATTCACCACCAAGGTCACCGGAGACGAAAGCTTGACGTTTCCACCACAAATTTCCCCAGTAGATAATTAAACTCCAAAAAAAAAAAGAAAAAAAAAAAAAAAGGGATATGGAGGTCAGGTAGAAGATGGGGAGAGAGAGAGAGTGGCTATCAATTTTCGCTCTCTGCAAAAAATGGTTGTCGTCCTTCGAACCCCTTCATATACTTTCCCGTTTTTCTGAAACCCAAAACTCAAATTCCTCTGCCCCACTTCCACCGGCTACACCCTGTTATACCGGTAACTTTTACCCTTCTCTCTTTCTCTGTCTGATTTTCACTTTTTCTATCTGCCTCTCCCTTCTCCGCGCGGTAAAAATAAAAATACAAATTCAACGGTGGTAGGAATTCAACTTGTATCGAAATTTAAAGTTGTAAGGTTTTGGGTTACAAATTTAATAATTCTACCTTAAATATATTTATGATACAAATAAACTTAAAAGTAATCGGATTTACTGTGAAGAAGAGTTTTAGAAAAAATATTTAAAAAATAAAAATTTATATTTTATCAGTTTAAATTTAAAAACAAATAAAAATTTAATTTAGTATCGTGAGATTTTAAAATTTTAAGTTTCAAATTCAATAATTCTATTTAAAAAAAATTAAAAATAAATGTTAGGACTTAAATTATTCTAAAAAATATCAAAAGAGAATGTTAAAAAAAATTCTTAAAAAAATTAAATTTTTAAAAGAAGTAAAAATTTAATTTAATTTTAAATTGTAAATTTAACAATTCCATCTTAAAAAATTAAAAAAAAAAAATGAAAAAGTGGAGCAGTCACGCGCTGAGAGGTTACACGTAGAGAGCAAAATGACACAGAAACCCTGGGGAGTCATGTCGTGTGGGAGTGTCGTTTGCACGCATTCCCGTACTGAAACCTGAAACGAACTGACGTGAGGTGGAACCCATTTACAAATAAAATAATAAAAATAAAAACACTGGTGGCGCGTGGGGTTGACGGAGAGAGAAATAGAAAAAATAAAAAAAACCGAGAGCGTAAGTAAGCGAGGACAGGGACACGGAATTTGTTAGTAAAAATTAAATTGTCGGCATTTATGGCACCTTCTTCAGCTTGGCTCTACCTACGTGCGATCTCATCTCAACCTTGCGTGACTCGCTCTTGCGTCAACATTGCATTTAATACATTATCTGTCCGTGAAACACACAGATTAAAAAAAATAAAAATAAAAAGTTAAAAACAAATAACATAAGAAGAGGAAGAGGAAGAGTGTTTAATCGTACTTGATTATGCAGCGCGTAGGAAACACGTGCTCTGTGTTGGGAATTTCGGACATCAGTTTTAAGGTCTCCATCTTTCCGACCATCGCTATTTACACACATGCAAAACCACGGAGAAGAAAAATGCTTGCCAATTCTTTTTTTATTATTTTTGAAATTGGCATTTCTTATTATTATTTATTTTTCTACTTTGATGAATTCTATGTTTTTAAAAAAAATACTGTAATATCAAATATAACTTCAAATTTTATTAATTTAATGAAAATATTTTATTTAAAAAAAAACTAAATTAGTATTTGAAACGGGATAAATAACTAATCAAAGCCTCGACTTAAAACAGATTTGAAACAAGTACATTAATATGTGTGTAAGAGGTGTTGGAGACTGAACAACAATGACAAGGACATAGGCCCAACAAATTTATTACCTTTGATCAAACATACCTGAATTTAAAATATCTGTTAGAATCATGCTATTTATCATCAATTATGATAATTATAAGTGCGAGATAAATATTAATTAAAAGTATTTAAATATATATTAATTTTTATTTTAAATAATAAAAAAAATTAATATTTTTAGAATAACTAATTAAATTATTAAATAACATATAAATTTTATCGGTGATCAATCAATAAACGATATTTTATTATTACTTTTTACATAAATTAATAGATAAGAATAAATGTTAATTTATTATACTCTTAGTGATAAGTAAGTAGTAAGTATTAACAATTTTTATCTCATACATCCTATGCTTTTGGAAGTAATTCTATACATGTATGCCATGTTAATATTAAAGTCATACAAATAATTAAGCTCTAACTATTTTCATTTTTATTTATAAACATACATACCATTGAATAAATAAATCCTTGAACAAGCTTATAGTAAAATAATTTAACAAATTTTGGACAATGATTCTAGGTTCCTGTTTTGGACTATTAATTCAAATTTCCTATTAAATCAATGTCTCTTTTTCTTTTTTTCTTTTTTATGAAACTATTAAATCAATTTGACATACCGATATTGTTAAAGAGAAACTTTTATTAGTAAGCTCTATTTTTTTTTCTAGAAAAAAAAATCGTATTTGGTAAACTCTTGTTGAATCAATGTTGCTAATTAATTTGCTTATTAGCTTGACAATTAAATTAACTAATAACCCCACATCATTCGAGAGACTACTAATGGAAAAGTTTATTTTATTAACCTTTTGTATATGTATTAAGTGCTAGAGATAAAAATATAAAAGATATGATGATCCACTTTTTATCAGTTTAAGATTTTAGATCAATGGTGATTTAACATGGTATTAGAACAGTCAGAGGTTAGAAACTCAATAACTCCATCCAAAAAGTAAAAATAAATTTAAAGATCCAAAAAGAAGTCAAAAGAGTTGAATAATGACCAAGACGAGTCTACATGTGAGAGAAAAATATACAATGACCCAATTTTTATCAACTTAAACTTTTAGGATCAGTGATAATTCAACATTAAAAACTTTTATTCATTAAACTTCATTTGAAAATTTGTTGCTAATAAATTAGCTTATGAATTTTAGTAATCAAGCTATAAACCCACAACAATTAAGATACAATGAAAAAAAGTCTTAATTTCTTTACCTCTTTGTGATACTAGGAAAACAATTGTATGTTTTTCTAATTTTTTTTTCTATAGAAATAATTTAGCAAGTAGAGAGCTGTCTTTGAAATCTAATATTTAATATTTAAAGAGTTAGAATCTTTGGTACCATTGGGTTGTTCGTACTTAAATTTGTAAACGATAAGCTTATCATGTATATTAATGATCCCTATAATAGTCGATAAGAATTATTATTTTTTTGGATAATGATCCAAGTTTAAATTCTCTATCCTTAGCATAAAATATAAAAAAAGTTATAAAATAAAAATAAAAGTGCCGCTTAATATTGGTAGGAAAACCTAAAAGTGAACGATGCTTTATTGGAATTAGAGAAATTTATACCTAGGGTACCTTAACTATATCGGATGTTGCATTTAGATATTTGAACTATTTTTTGTTACAATCAGATATCCGAATTTACATTTTTCAATACTGTTAATACTTTTTGTCATTTCCTTTCACTTTTATCTATTAACACGTGCAGAGGAAACTCAAAGGCAATGGGCGTCATTTCTTCTCATTGTTCTTCCCTTCTTCAATAGATCACAAATCCAAAAGCTTCTCATACATAGCAATGGCAGATTCAAGCATATCAATGGCTCTGCTTTTATCTTGCTCTGCCACTCTCAGCACATCTTCCATTTCCATCATCTCTTTCATCCCCATACCCATCAATTCTTCTCCGTGAAACCTAATTTTCCATTCCTTATATCATTCGAACCACCACTACTACTTTTTACATGGCTTTTCCCATAACTAATTCCTTAAGCCACCACCAAGTCACTGATCATGCTTCTCATGACATTTCCAAGCACCATTACCACTTTCCCTCCTTCAACATCCTAAACCCAAACACTTCCATCTTCTGAAGCAGATATCAAATTCCTTCCCCCATTCCCCATAGCCAATGACACAACTGAACCTTCATATTTTTGCTTCCATTCCACCATTGCTGATTGTTTGCTTCCAACATTGATGGAAGCTCTATGGACCGACAGATTTGACCCATTGGCGTAGAACTTCGGCTCTTTTGGGTCGAGCACGATTCCGAGAACGTCGCATGGAAACTTCACTATTCTGAGTTGGGTCATGCACAAAAGGCTCCAAAACTTGCAGGTGAAATTCGACGAAGAATAGATTATCTGGAAATTGCAGAGTCCAAATCCAAAAACAATGGCAATCACTAAATTAGAATGCGCAATAAACTTTTGCAAAACCAAGCCGTCGGAACTTTCATTTTTCGGCAAACCCACAAGCTGAATGATCGGGACGACAGAAATTGTGCCATCATTGCCGTTGGAAACCATAAGCAACCCGTCGTTGCTGATTACAAGGCAAGAAACTGGTTTGACATGCGAAGGTTAGATTAGGACAAAATTGTTTCAAATATCCTGAGAAATTTTGTCTTTATTATTATTTTTTTTTGAAAAATCTCGTGATCTATCGAATAAAGGAAGAACATAGAGAGAAAATGACATCCATTACCCCTGAATTTCCTATGCACATGATCTGCATGTGATTTTAAAGGGTAAAAATGGATAGAAATGATGAAAAATATTAACGGTATTAAAAAATGTGAATTCATAGATATAATTGCAATAAAAAATAATTTAAATACCTAAGTATAACATCCAATATAGTCAAGAAAATTAGCTATAAATTTCTCTTGGAATTAAGTAGATAGTTGGTCTTTGAATTATTAGATAATATATTTTACTTTTAGCAAACTAATAATATTTATTTAACCAATAAAACTGATATTATGTAATAATACTAATACCGACATGATATTTGAAAATGATGTTGTGCAATAAAATTGATTTTTTGAAAATGAAAATTAGACATGTAAAAATAGATAAAATAGCTTAAGGATTATAATTATTATTAATTGTAGCTCAAGGATTATAATTATTAGTATTTATTCTTCATTCATAAAGATTGAATAAAAAAAAAAAAAAGAACAAAAAACAAATCTAATGCACTGTGTATTTATAGGGATTTCCTACAATACAACCATGTAAAAATAGTTGTACTACAACTATTATCCATAAATGAAATAATGTTGTCTATAAATGATGTAATATTATCCATAAATGAAGTAACATTATCCATAAAATGAAGTAATATCACAAAAATTCATAATCAAGTAATATTGAAAATCTTTAATAAAGTAATATTAAATGTTACTCCATTTGTGGACAATATTACTTTATTTGTGGATAATATTACTTCATTTATGGATAATAATTGTAGTACAATCATTTTTACATGGTTGTATTATAGGTGGACCCGTATTTATAAGCTTATTCATAGCATTAGTCAGAATCATCTTATTGAGGGATGAAAAATATCATATTTTCTAGTACAGGTCTCTCTCTTTCTCTCTCTCATCATTGATTGGTATTTAAGCATAATGGTTGGTATCTTTATCTTTTAATCTAATCGCAATATTAATATCAAATCATTGCATTTAAAGAAGACCTATTAATCTTCCTAATTAACACACACATCATTTAACAAAATTAAAATTGGATAGTTCACTAATTTAATTATCAAATGTTTACCCTCCATATCTTTTTCACTTATAAATGGATTTGCTTTATAAAATTTATTAATTTCAAGAGGAAAAAATTACAAAAAAAATTTCTAAGTTTTCCACTCCATTATTTCAAACTCATGACCTCTCAATGTAGATGTGAATGGTAAACCAACTAAGTTAACTTCACTTGAAGAGCTTTATAAAAAATAAAATAGAAAGTAAAAAATATATATATTTATTTTTACAACTTGGGGGAAAAGAAATTTTCACCTACATCAAAATTTCAACTTGAATATTAAAATGTATTCTCAATAATTTTATCACTGGCCAAAATCTATGAATAGAGAAGATAAAATAAATCTAGATTCTTATTTTTAATTCATATAAATCAAGACAGTTTGTGGATGGAAAGAAAATCGAGGCTAACATTTTCGTAATTAACGAAAGTAGATATCTATCTATTTTAATATGCATAGGGCCAAAAATCATATTGTCCCTTGATTACAAAGTCCTCATAAATAAAAATGTCACATATCACATGTGGATTCCATATTTTTTATTTCGGAGATTCTGTAGTCTCCGGACCGTAGGATTTTTTTGTTACTAAAGGCTTTTATGTAAATATAAAGTTGTATTGATTGTCTACTAGATTAAAGGATAAATAAGAATCAATGACCAGATAAAAAAAAAAAATTAATGCATTTTAATACTTTTTAAAATTAAATTTATTTATATAAAAGATTTTACTATTAATTTGTACGATCAATTGATATTCTCTAATTTGAAAAAAATTACACTTTTATCAAATTTAGTTAAAATTGACAAATTCCGTTAACTTAAAAGTTATATGCATAACACGTGATTTTCAAAATTGATTTTTTCATTTTTTATTGTACTAAAAAATAAAAATAAAAATTTGAAAGAAAATTTAAAATTCATTTATGGTTTTTTTTTTATTTTTATTATTATTATTTCAGTTTTTGGTACAATTGAAAATAAAAAAACTAATTTTGAAGGTAACTTGCTATGCATGTTGACCTCTAAGTTGACGAAATTTATCAATTTTAACTAAATTGAACAAAAATGCAACTTTTGTCAAATTACATGATATTAATTGCAAAAATTAGTTGTAAAGACTTTATGTGAACAAATTCAATTTTAGAAGGTACTAAAGTGCATTTAGACAAAAAAAAATGAAAAAGAGTAATGCTACATGAACTACTTAGTAGCTACTATCATATTTACTTTATATACACGTGTCATTTTATTTGTTAACATAAATTTAGATTTGGATAAATGAACATTTGAAATGATAAGTGTAATCAAATATAAGCCAATCAAATAATGACATATATATAGCTGATAAATATGATAGTAGATTATGTAATATCTCTAATATTATTAAAAAAAAATAGAGATATGTTAATTTCTTACTTTGGTCCTACCCAATATAATGCATGCTTGATTGCTTATACCTTATTATATAAATTCAATTTTTTAAAAAAACTGGCTGCAACACTATGATGCCTGACATGTAGGTTTTTTTTTAAAAAAAATTTAATCAAATATTTTTAAATACTATAAAATTTACCTAAAAAACTAAAATAGTATAACATATCTGATTGTTGTGTTTCGTATAATATATATTTTTTAAGTTCAATAGTCTAGAAAGCTATAAAATCTAACGCAAAATATAAAAAAGAAAAAGAAATGTTAGATGGGGAGGCTGCCCCACCCTGCTCTGTCGCCATTTCTATAATCTAATAGTCTAATTTAAGCTAACTTTTTATAACATATTTTTATTTTTATTTTAAGTTGTAAATATATTTTTATTGTAGAAAGATTATATATTTATATTATATATGGATTTTTTTTGGCAAGAGACTTATGTAGCCTTCTAGGAGGAAAGCTTTGGTATTTCTATAATCAAACTCTCCAATACAACCATACGGAGCTCTTAAACATAATCTACATGGTTGTGTATGAGAAATTTAGTACTCATAGAACACTGATTCTTTTTTTTTTTCTAGAAGAACATGTCTTTACAAGTAAACTCATTTTGTAGAGAAATAAAAAATGGCGACATATTTTAAATATTTCTTTCCATTACTTAGTCTTAAAAAATAGTGGAGGGTCATTTGTAATTTTTAGATTTAAATATTAAAAGAAATATTTTAAAACAAAAAGCTATCAAATTATTCAATAAAAATAATTTTTATAATTAATATTTGGAAATAAAACAGCCTATTAATATGTATGCAGTTACTTCAATTATTAATTTGTTCATCTAAAGTTGTCTTTATTATTTTTTAGTAATTGTACTATTATTTTAAAGCTAGAATCAAACTAGGAACTTCAATATATCTTAATGTGTAATCTCAGATGAAGTCTTCTCTAATTAAAATAAAATGTATTAAAATTAATATATGTCTTTGTTACTTAGACCTTTTTCTTATTTTTTTAGGCTCCACTCTAGCAGGTTTTTTTTTTTTTTTTTTTTTTTTTTTTTTTTTTTTTTCAAACAAATCGTAAATAACCTACAGTGTGTAAACCATGTCATCAAATTGAAAGTATTAAAGCAGTTGGAAAAAATCTAATATGTTTAACTTATTAGCACTGACCCCCTATTCCCTCTATCCCCTATATTTTTCATTCTCTGTTATGAGGTGTTCACGATACTGTTAGATAGGGAGGAGCGCAGCGGTAGATTTCATGGAATAAAGATTTCAAGGGGAGTTCCTACGATCTCCCACCTAATGTACGCAAATGACCTCTTGAACATGGGCAGAGCCAGCAGCTAGGAAACTTGAGCAAGTTGGTAAACTTGAGCAAGTCCAACATCATTTTCTCAAAGAATACCCTGGGGAAGAACAAAAAAATCTTCAAAACAATCACGGGGTATAGAGATATGAATCAATCATCTATATATCTTGGAAATTCTCTCATCATGGGAAATAATAGAGTGAAAGAATTCAACCACCTTAAAGAAAAAGTTCAGAGAAGGTTAGAAGGATGGAATAGACAAATTCTCTCTAGTGCTGGCAAAGTAACTATAATCAAATCCGTGATTCAAGCAATACTGACATACACCATGTCTACTTATAGTGTCCCCAAAGGTGTGTGCAAGACTTTGGATAGTATGGTCAAGCGATTCTGATGGGCCCCTGGAAGTATTTCAAATTGATACTTGTCACTGAAAAAGTGGGATAAGTTATGCCAACCAAAGGAGCAGGGGGGATTAGGTTTCCGGAAGTTCAAAGACTTTAACCTCACCTTGCTTTCAAAGCTCACTTGGAAATTGGCTCGGGATGAAGATACATTATGGACTTAAGTTCTTAGGGCCCGATATCTTAAAGATAAAACTTTTTTCGAATATAAGATTGGATGAGGGATTTCATCGGTGTGGAAGGGAATCATTGAAGCTAGACCATTAATCCGCTCCAGCTTCTGTTTTAAACTTGGAAATGATCATGCCATTCATCCCCTGTCTGTCTCAAGGAATGGATTGATGCAACGGATTTGAGAAGGGTGGTGGAACTGAAGAATGCAAATATTGATGATTGGAATGTGGAGATATTGGATGAACTTTTTGTTGAAAATTCAGTGAGGGCTATCTTAAACATCACTATGCCCACCTTTCCTTCCAGAGACAAACTGATCTAGAAAGGAAATGAAATTGGTTCATTTTCAGTTAAAAATAGTTTTATCACAAATTTTACTTGTTCTGAAGCCCAAAACTCCCATATGTGGAACACCCTGTGGAAACTGAAGTTACATGAAAGACTCAAACACTTTCTTTAGAGAATTCTTAAAGGAGTGCTCCCTACAAGAGAAGTTATTACACATCGGATTGGGCATGGTGATAGCCACTGTGTCTTTTATGGTGCAGAGGAGGAGAATGCTTTCCATCTTTTCAAAGATTGCCATGGGGTTAAAGCTCTTGCCTTTGCAAGTCAATGGAGTTACAAACTTGACTCGCTGGACGTTACAAACATTCAAGGGCTATTAGAGAAATGTATATACTTCCAGACAAATGCTGCTACAACTGGTTTGGACAAAGAGTTTGGTTGCACTTTTTTGGCTTCCTTGTGGTACTGTGTTTGTGATTATAGAAATCGGCTCATCCATTCGGGTGCAACATATTTCAAAGTTGCTGTTAGACATTTTGAATTACAGGTTAGGGATTTCTTTGAACAGACAATAGTTGAAGAAATGGATGATCTCTCGGTGTCAAAAACTGAAAAATGGAACTACCTTCCATTGGGATGGTTCAAACTGAACTCAGATGCAGCCTACTACAATGGAAAGGCTGTTATTGCTTTTGTCATTAGAAGCGATACTGGAGTCATCATCCATTTGGCTTCCAAGATTGTGGATTGCGGTTCAACCTTAGAGGCAGAGCTTCTGGCCATCCTCATGGCCTCGGAGGAAGCTAAGAAAAATGGATGGAATAAAGTATTATGGTCTACAGATTCTGAAATTATTGCTAAGGAGATAAACGATCAAAAGGATCAAGAAGGATGGAAGACGAGGGACTGTCTCGTCCAGATTAAGTCAAGATTTGCAAAATTCAGTTGGCAAATCAATTGGAACCATAGATCGTCAAACTCTCTTGCTGACAGAATTGCTAAAGACTCCTTTAATTTTTCTGCTTATTTCCTTTTTAATGATTGTAATATGGATGCTCTCCCTTCTTCATTTTTAAACATTGCTCTTTATGATTGCTTGGAAGGGTCTAAGATATAATCCTCTGATTTCAGAAGTCTTTTTGTGCTTAATGCAATGAATATTCACCAAAAATTTATTAGCATTGACAAGTGACAATGCATTAATACACAAAATGATTGACTTAAAATCGAGTGGAATGTTAAATTGAGGTTGACCCTTTTTTTTTTTTTTTGTAATATTAAAGTTGACCCCTGTGTAAATAAAGAAAGAAAAAACATAATAAAACAAAAATAAATATAATTAACAGGATATGTGGAGGAAATTGATGTATAGTAATAGTATAGCAAGTCAATAGAAGTATTTGTACGTTTTGGTTGTGTTTTATCAGTGTACAAAAATACCATTCAAATTCAAATAATAAGGAATAGCAGTCTAATCACATCAAAATGATCAAAATACAAATGGATATCATTAATAATTGAGGAAGTAAAAAAGTAATAATAATAAAATCCTATCTGTCAAATGGCAAACCCAATCCAACCTAACCCCATATCCAACCCATGCCAAACTCTGGATGGTGTTTCAGTTTCAGATGGTAGCTTTCCAAAATGCCTTTTGACCAAATACAAATTGACATCTCAAATTGTGACTCTCTATCTGACCCCCTGTGCCCATGGATCGGACTGTCCCATATATAGATAATAGTCCACTACAGCTGTTATAATATGTATAATTATACATATTGAATGTGTATTAAACAGGTAAACTATCATCCATAATACGAAAACCATATAGTTATATATATAACATAAATTCATGATATATATTTATATTTTTAAATTAATTTATTGAAATGAAAATTAAAAACAAAAAAGAGTAAAAAATTAGAAAGAGTTTTCTTTTTCTTTTTTTGAGCAGAAGGTTTTGGATATATAGGCGTCACTTGCTCATTGAATGTCAAATGTCCTTTCATATCATTCCAAACTTGGAGGTTTTTGTATTTAAGATTGACATCATCCTAATCCTGTTTGGATCCCTATCAACTTCACCATTGTCTTCTCACTCATTGAAGCCGAACATACAGCTATATCACTTTCTCTCTTTATCACTCTTTAAAAAAAAAAATCATTATTGTTTTTCGTTATTGAAAAATATTTTTGTTTGATGCATGTTGATAAAAAAACATATTTTGAAATTTAAAACTTTTAAAACTAGAACACGCATGTCCTTTTTTTTTTTTTTTAACATAAGTACTTTGATTGATTTGTTGTTCAACGAAACTCTTGATTAGCATTTTTGTTAGATATATTTGACTTTGATTATCTTGAAGTTTATGATATATATTTATATATATGGAGAGAGAAATTCTTTAATTTATTTCAAATTTTGTAATATTTTCTATCTTTTTTTGTTGTAGCAAATTATTAAGAGTTAAATGAATTTAAAAAAAAAATTAGAATCATTATTGTTTTTCGATAATAGAAAAAGATTTTAGTTTGGTGCATGTTGACAAAATAACATATTTTGAAATTTAAAACTCAAACACGCATGTCTTTATTATTTTTTTTGTAACATAAGTACTTTGATTGATTTGTTGTTCAACGAAACTCTTATTAGATTAGTATCTTTTGTCAGATATATTTGACTTTGATTATCTTGAAGTTTATGATATATATGGAGAGAGAGAAATTCTTTAATTTAATTTAAATTTTGTAATATTTTCTATCAATTAGCATTAAGAGGATGTCCGAAATTTTTACTAGAGCAAATTATTAAGAGTTAAATGATTTTTAGAGCATTTTTATAGGTGAATATAGATTATTTTGTTTGTGATATAAAAAATTGACATTGTTTTAATTTAGATTTAGATGTCATAAACACACAATCAATTTTAAAATTGTATTTCAATAATAATGGGCTGAAAAATTATCTTAATTAATTATATATAAGATGTTTGTAGTTCTACCCTAAAATGTCAACATTGTTAGAGAAAGTATAATTCCTCTTATATACTTTTTTTTAAGATACCTATATTTAGCCACCGTGGGACTTTGTTCACACACTCTAGCAATTACCCTCTCAAATTAAAGACCACATGTCTTTTTCTCGCACCCTTTCAAACTAATAAAACTTTTTCGTTCCTATATTGTCAAAAGGTCTCCACCGCAGTAATGGTGGCTCACTGCATCACCATGGAGCTTCATGACATGGCCTTCTCCATGTGAGAGTTAGCATAGAGGTTCCCATTGCCCACCTAGCGACAAAAAATTTCCATCATCAAGTTTTAACAGTTAATCATGGGATTTACTTTTCACCATCTTGGTTCATCATGGGGCCCACCTACTGTTCGATTCACTTCAGAGTTCATCTTACACATACACATGGTTCAGTCTGAGTCACAGCTCTGATACCCCTTGTTAGGTCACAAGAGGTTTGGAATTCTACCCTAAAAGGTCAATCTTGTTAGGAGGAGTAATTCATTCCTTTGATATACATTTTAAGATACCAATGTTTAGCCAATATGAAATTTTATTGTACACTTTAACTTATATTTTATTAACTTATTTTTTCATTTTTGAAAAAATCAACTGCTTAAGAAAATATTGCTTTTTAACAAATATATTACAATGTATAACAAAACTTTTAGAAGTAAACATGCAATTTGAAAATGTCCAGGCATATCAGCTTGAACCATTGAAAAATAATTTTTTTAAACAGTGTTTATATAATTTATGTGATATATATATTTTAACAATCCGTTTTTTCCATTAGAGTTGCTCATAGTATCCTGCACTTTTGCTATAGTATACATTGGACCCTTAAATTTAAAACGTTTCACACTAAACTTTCAATTTACATTTTGATTCGCATTAGTTTAATTTCAAAATTGATTATCAAAATGACTAACAAAAAGTTTTAAAGTTTTAAAAAATTGACTAATTTTCTCAATTTACAAAAAAGATGAAAAAAAATGATTAATTGATTAATAAAAAAGCAGTAAATTTTCTTAATTTTTAAACTTTGTGTAAGTCAATTTGAAAATTTGACTAATATCAAACAAATTGTAACTTGAGAGTCCGATATGAAATGTTTTGATTTAGGGATAAATGCACTTTAGTGCTTTATAGTTTGATAAACTTGCACATTAGACTTTCAAGTTTCAAATGTAACACATTAAGCCTCTAATTTACATTTTATGCCACATTAGACCCTCAAGTTTCAAGTGTATCACATTAAGCCTTCAATTTATATTATATGTCACATTAGGCCTTCAAATTTCAAATGTAACACATTAAGCGTCTAATTTACATTTTTTTGCCAATTTCCAAAAATATAAATAAAAAATCATCTAATTTTCTTTTCATCTAAAACTTTTTATTTCATTCTAAATTGCTAAAAAAAAATTATCATGAATTTTTTTATCCTATATATTTTTCATCATGATATTTTTTTTTATCCTAAATTGCTAAAAAAAATTATTATAAAAATTTAATTAATCCTATATTTTTTCATCATGATTTTTTTGGAGGAATAATTTTTTTTTAAATATTTTAGAAAATTGGTAAAAAAAAAAGTTTTAGAGTTATTATACTGCATTTAACATATTCTAATAAATTTAATTTGATTCGATGAAATTGTAATTTTTTACAAAGTAGAAAGTATTAAATGTTTAAATTAATTGTAGTGCTTTTTATTTAAAAATAAATAAAACATTTAGAATGTTTTAAAGTACATTAATTGTTTACTGTGGCATAAAATATAAACTGAAAGATTAATGTGATATACTTGAAATTTGAAGGTCTAATGTGACATAAAATGTAAATTGAAGGCTTAATGTGATACACTTGAATCTTGAAGGCCTAATGTGGTATAAAATATAAATTTAAAGCTTAATGTGATACATTTAAAATTTAAAGGTCTAATGTGCAAGTTTATCAAACTACAAAGTACTAAAGTGTATTTATCCCTTTGATTTAAGAGTCCAATGTGCAATCTAACTAAAATACAAATACTAAAATTTAATTAACCCAACTATGTATTAATCTTTGGAAAGGCAGATGAATGTGACATAATTATCTCTTATCGCCCATAACAACATCCACCGCACATCTAGCTATTAGTAAGGACGATTAATGTTGTACAAAGATCTAGAGAAATTTTCCTGTAGGGTATTTAGGTTTATTTGAAGTCTTTTAGGGTAAAATAGACGTAATTTATATGGGTAAATAGGTAGAAAAAAATAAGTTTTAATGTGGTCGAACACAGTGTGCTTAAACAAGTTTTATAGTGTAAATACATTATTTTATAATGTGCAACGCTGTTTAATTTATAATGGATGTCTAACATTGTATTTTATCAATTTTATTAGGTGCCTTCATAAATTAGATAGAGTAGTTTATGTTTCTATTCTAACATTGATAGGACAGAAATTGTGAAAAATAAAAAATAGAAAATTTCCATCCAAGTATCCAACTCTCCGTGCGTGACTATTCACTAAAATAAAAACAAAAACTGTGTATTGTTAATAAATATATATATATATATATAAATTTCTATTAAGAATCACATATGAAATTTGTGCAGAAAAAACATTATTAATAATTATAGCTATTAATAACAAAATCAACGTAATCTCAGACCGTAAGTGTCAATCTCGGGCTGCAAATCTCGAATATATATATATATATATATAAAAACATGGAAATGTATAAATAGTAATTATGAGAAAAATAAAAGAAGAGTTGTGTGTGATTTTTTTTTATAAATAAATATATGAAAAGAGAGTTTTATATGGAGGAGGAGGAAGAGGAGGAGGGGGAGGTGGAAGGGTATCATGTGATCCCCGAAAACAGCCAACCGGGTGGAGGGACGTCTGACAGGACGTGCTGACATTCACTCAGAGAGGGTACCATCCATCATCACCCCATTACTCTCTCTCTCTCTCTCTGCTGCGTCTGAAACAAAGAGCAGAGAGAGAGAAAGAAACTGTATGTATACATACAATAGCACGACATATAAGTAAGTATTTGTATATGTCAGCTGGCGGGAAACCACGAATACAAAAGAGAGAGCCAGAGAGCAAAATGACAATTTGACTGTGTCATCCATTCACACATACATAAATATACATACACACCTTGTATTACGCTTCCAAACGGAACAGAGATAATCATGTATAATCCAATCATCTCTCTCACCCTCAGCTGGTAAAACGGAACGGAGAAAAAACGAAAACCGTTTTTTTTTTCTTTTTCCGTTTCGAAACAGAGAGAGAGGGAATTGCGGAGAAAAGGGACATGGATGTTGACAGGACGAGAAAAAGAGTGGGACGACCGTGATTTCCATTTCTATATTCTTTGGCAGCCTTTTTTTCTTTCCCTCCTCTTATAAAATAATAAAAATAAAAATAAAAAATAAGGTGGCCCCCACCCCCAGAGAGCTTAGCTTTTGCTCTTTTATCTCTCATCACGACGCAACCCACCAACAAATGAACAAACAAAGCTCCATCTTCTTTGTTTTCTTTTGCCTACTGATATATTCTCTTTTTGCCTTGTTTTCTAATTCATTCATGTCTTTGGATTTTACAGCTCATGCACAAGGAACCTCCTCAACAACCAACAAAAATAAATATATATATATAAAACTACTAAATGACAAATTCTAATATTTATTATATATTTAATACTCTCTCTCTTCTTGTTTATTTCTAGATATTGTGTGTTTATCTTTCCATTTCATCATCATAAAATCTTTCACTGATTTGGGATCTTATATATATTTGGATTCATATTATTACCCTTCGAGAAAACTATGAAATTTTATGGCATTGGAAGGGGAAAAAAATAAAAAAAATTATATATCAGAGAGAGAGAGAGAGAGTGTGTGTGTGTGTTATAATGAGGACCACTCTGATCTCTGATGGGATAAAAGATTCATTGGAGATTTATGATTTTGAAACAGTTGGTATTTTGTACAACAAAACGCATAGAGGGAAGAGAGGGAGAGAAGAGTGTTTTCCCCTGACATTTCCACTCCCACCACCATCGCTTCGGTTGACATTAGGCATATGGATATAAAGTTGATATCCTTTTTTTTCCCTTCTTTATTTTCTTATCTACCCTCTACTATTCATCATTGCTTTTGTTTTTGTTTTGTATGGAAACCAATATTCATTAAACTTTTTTTTTTTTACTTTTTTTTCCCCCAAAAAAGAAGAAGAGAGAAAATAAACACATATTTGAGTGGTTTTTACCTTTAATTCGGTCAACACTCACTGTAAGAATAAAAGTGAAACTCACCCACAGACCACAATGTATTATAAACAAAAGAAAAAAATTAGCATTTATGCGCTCTAAATTTTATCAAAGCTGACATATTGCATTTTAATTTTATTTTTTTAACACTTTGCACTCCGAATTAAAAAAAAAAAAAAAAAGTTGACATCTGGCACTCTTTTAATTTTTTCATGAGTAAATCCGTACACTTATAATCTATTTTTCAAAAATTGGTGTTATATTGGTGTGTCACTTGGGACCAGGACAGAAGATAATGTTAATGGGATATAAAACTAGCTAGGTAAATGACAAGCAAAGGCTAAATATCTGTTTTTGGTTTAATAAAGAAAAAAGGGTAAGGGAAATGAATGAGAATTCTATATTTGGGGTGACAATGTAAAATGCTTCATCCACTAGCTTCCCGTTTGCACTAAAACGGAGATATTCTCTTTCTCAGTGACTTTGTTGATCACCAGTTTAATTTTTATGCGTGCAGATGAAAACCCTACACGCATACACACACCCCCAGAGCTGCATCATGATAATGAGTAAATCTTGTTGGCATTTGCATCACTCTCTCTCTCTCTCAAATTTAAGTCTCTACTTTTGTTTCTATGTTATTGCTTTGTCCTACAGGTTATCATATACTTTGCTGAATTGGAAAAAAAAGAAGAAAAAACTAGTCATAGGATCAAAATGAATTAGTATTGTTTGATCATTTTTCTTTACTTGTTATCTCGATCACCACTTTTCCTTGCCATAGACATTTAAGCTAATAGTTCAGAAAAGAGAGCAAGAAACAAAAAAGAAAAAAAGGGTTTAATAACTCCTATTCTTATACAGCAAATTTCTTGTTGGCATCTAATTTGGCCAATGGACAAAAGAAGAAGAAGAGCTAAAAGCTAGGTGATTAGTGTCTCAAAACTTGAATTTCATTAAAACAATCAATTAAATAATATATTACTTTTGTTATTATTATTCAATATAAGATTACAACGTATAATTATCAGTGAAGTTAACTCAGTTGGTTACCCTTCACCTAGATTTGAGATACGCTCTCTCCCATTTAGATTATAATTTTTTGTATTTTTTTCTGTTTGAAACTAATAACAAAAATTAAAATTATGATTACAAGACAATCTAAATTTTAAGTTCTCTGGTCTTTATTCATTGGATTTAACTCCACATATAACAAGAATTGCCGGTTCAAATTTTGTTATGTTGATTAAATGAGATGTTTATGTGGTGAACGATTATTATCATCACACATTTCATCTGGATAGATTTTAAATTCAATATTAATTAAGGTTGCGTTTGGTCTGCTAAATAAGAGAACATGATTGGACTATCATATTTTTATAGTGTCTTTGACATTTGTTATTAAGTGGGATATTGATATTCGAACTCTTTTTTATTATTCTCTCTTCAAGATATGTTATTCCACTCTTGAGAATGAGTTTATAAAAGATATGATGACTAATTTAATATTAGTTTAAGTTTTTAAAAACAGTGTTGATTCAACATGATATCAGAGCTAAAAGACTTAGCGGTCAGAAATGTTCGAAACTCAACAACTTCACCCAAAATTAAAAGTAAATTTAAAGACCAAAAGAGAGCCGGACTGAATATCTACAGACCCAAACAAACTTACATGTAAAAAAAATGTTAAAGATAAAATATAAAAGATATAATAATCCACTTCCTAGTTTTACAAGCGGATAGAGATAAAATCTTTCACATTTTTTTTCTCCATCTCCATGTTCTACAATTTAGATTCAAACTTTTATCTTTATTTTATTTAACCTCACCTATATTTGGCTTTTCTTAATCTCTTTTTTCTTTCTTATTTTCGTCTGCATTTTTTTTTTATCATTTATCTTTGAATTTTTCATCCTTGGTTATTTTTGCAGAAAATTTATAAAATTTTAATTCCAAAAATATAGCCCAATATGTATTAAACTTCTCATCCCTTCAAGATCTTCCCTCATTTTTTATGGGGTTAATCGTCTAGGAACTTCAGCTTCTTAAGCATATATATTTGAAGTCTCTGCAAACTGAAATTAATATGCAGAGGGGGGAGATTTGGCGTCCTTCATTTTTTTTTTTTTGCTTCATTTGCGTATAGTTTGTTTGTCTTTTTTTTTTTTTTTTGTTAATTGCATCTAAAATTCAGCTTTGTTAGAAAGGAGTTAAGATGGAAATAACCATTTTAATTACATCATTTATGATTTTTTTATTTTTTTATCTTAATTAAATTAATAATTTGAGAGTGGGTTGGAAGGTTTTGACATTGGAGATGGAGAAGAAAGAGAAAGAAAGTGGAGAAGACTTGTTGTGTGGAAACACATACCGAGCCGTTTATCATTATAATAGGTGTTAAGTGGAAGTGCAGTGATGCAGTGATGTAGTGATGTATGCAGCTGAGGCATCCTACTGTTTACATTGTGCTTTTATTTTTTCCTTTGTTTAATTTTTTAATTAGCTTTTTTAAATGAATGATTTTCTTAATTACTAGTAAACAAGCTTTTTAATATGGATGAAATAACAGGTTAATAAATTTAGATTTAACTAGATCAATTTTTTTAATCATGGTTATCTCAATTGAATTAAAATATAAATTAATTACAGTCCATAAATACATATTTTTTTAGGTTTTTATTTAAGTTATAATATGAATTATATTTCAAAAAAATATAATATTTTAATATTTATTAAATTCAAATATAGTTCAAATATGATGCTGCACCAAACATATAAAATCATATTTTGTCATTTAATTCAATATTGCACCAACCATGTGATAATATTTATTATATTAAATCATGTCCAATCTGATCCAATCTAATTATGTGTACAAACATGCTCTGAAAGATTAATTTTACCCTTCTTTCCTGAGTTTGATTTTAAAACAATTTGAATCTTTTGGTTTCAAATATATAGTTGATCTTTTTTCAAGTTCAATAGTTATCACTTTCTTTTTGTATTATTTCTTTCATAACTTTCAAAATAATTTCATCCATACTCTTTTTATGGGTGCTCGTTCTAATTTTCAAAATTTAAAATATTGAATTGAAATTAACACAAACTTCAAAAATTCTAGATGAAATATTTTTTTAATTAAATGGACAAACTAGAAACCGGTACTGAAAAAGTAAGATTAGTGGCATTAAATTAGTGGAGTATTTTCTAAGTCAAGTAATAATTCATTTCTACTAATAAAAAAAGAAAATAAAAGATTAGGTCATGGAAAGTGGAGCTTCTAATTAATGGGCCGAGAGTTAAAAAGTGGAATACTAAAATAACTTGGAAAGGGACTAAAAACAACAACATGTTGGGAGCAAATTGTAAGACAGTGAAGCTAAACATGAGACCCCCATGATTACCCTACCCTAACTCTTGGGTCCCATAAAGCCACCGACAAGCTCCCCACAAATAAAAAATAAAAATAAATAACTTTGATTTATTGATGGAGAAGTGAACTATATACTTAGTGTAATATAAAACATGATGATGGAAGAGGGTTTTGGTGAAGGGCAAGAGTAATGATTTAATGGAACAGTAGAATTGCATACTTTGAGAAAAATGGGTAATCAAAGGGCTTTTGTATCATTCACAAAAAAAAAATGAGGGCTTTTTTCTACCTATGAAAGGGATTTACAATTTTTGTTTTTTTCTTAAAATGCTTTAAATGAATATGGGCAATGTGGTATGCCAATAAATATGGACAATAAACATTCATGAATTCTCCTCTTCATCAAGTACATTATACAATTATAGGATATATTTAATATTCATAAAAAAAAATTTTAAAAAAATATTGTTGAGTAGAAAGAGGGAAAACCAAAACCCTAGGAGAACACAAAAATAATATTATTTAATATATATATATATATATTAATTAGCCTAGCCATAAGCAAAAGGCAATATTTTAGAAATCCTCTTAGGCCTGCCCTACAGGGATTCTTTTTTGTTTTTGTTTTGAATAGCTTTTGTTCCTGTTGCTTCTTATCATTAATATAAGCAAAGCCTTGTAGGTGCTAAACTTGAGATCATTGCGGCAAAGAATGTTCCACGCAGTTTTGCATGCGACACGGCTTTTTTAGATCATCATATTATATACGAATAATGTAAGAGGTAGGAAATAAATCTACTAAGATTGTATATCAAATGTATTCATAAAAAAACAGAAAGAAAAAAAAAAGACAAATGTATATCAAATGTAATGTACGTCAATTTTTTATTAGTTTATGTTTAGTAATATATTTATTTTATTCAAAAGTTTTCATAATTAAGTTAATATTAACTAATAAAAATATTGATGCATGATACTTATTTAATCTTAATAGATTTATTTCATACTTCTAGTATTTTTTTTTTAATTGGTTCCTCTAGTATTATTTATTGTATTTTATAAATATATATTTCATGGGAAAAATTTTGATAAAAATAATACTAAAGTAACCAAATAATGTATATCAAATGAAGTAACATAATTTTTTTCCCCTATATATTTAAGTTATATTAATTTATCAACTATAACATACTGCCTTATTATTTGGTATTCAACATTTGATGTCCTTAGAGCATATCCAATGGGTTTGTTAATTACTGAAAAAATATAGCTACATCAGATAAATAGACAGTGTTTGAGTAAAAACTTCTCCAATGGTTATGTGTAAAACCTCTGTTAGGCTGATGTGGTAAGAAAAAAAATAGAAGTTGTTTGATTGACCATCTACTTCTAGAAGGTCTGCTAGACATGCTGATTCAAATTTTTTTTTTTATCGTTATCTTTGAAAGTTTTATTTTAATTAGGGTTAATTTTAATTAGATTTAATTTTTTTTTTCAAAAATCACACATTATCAATTAAATTTATTTCAAACAATTTCTATTGGATATTATTTTTGAATATTCACTATCTCTTAAATAGACATTTACCATATAAGCAATAATAATTTTTATTCTCCATGCCACATGAACTCCAATCTACATTATTATTACAAATGCTCTTAGCATTACTTTTTTATGTTTTTGACTTGGTGACTTCTTAATAGATATAATCTGCATTACGAATTTGAAACCTCCCACCCAAAAAAGAAAAAGAAAAAGAAAATCTGAAATTGTAGGAGCAAATGGGCTTTGTCAGTTTCAAATGCTTCCTCTAAAAAAGGTCCATTTGGGAGTAAGGCCTAATTTTTTTATTTTTTTTCCCGTTGTTTTTGGTAATTTGACAGTAAGTCCTTATGGTCCCGGTCGAACCCAATGATATTTGTATACTATGCTATATTTGGAAATTTGTAATGAAAAATAATGTTTCTTTTATTTAGCCATATTTTTTGAAGTAATTTTTGAGATTCAATAAGAAACAAAGACTTAAGGGTAAATGGATTAATAAGCTTGAGTAATAAACAAGTGGTTTGCAGAAGCATATTTGTCCAGAAATAGCGTAGTTCAAAGTTTTTGTTTTTTTAAATTAGGTTAGTTCAAAGCTTTATAACCGATATTTTTTTTCCATTTGGTCAAACAAGATTAAAGAACAGGCTAGAGTGGCTGACACTTTACTGAGATTTCCAAAATAATTGCAATGCTTTAATAATTCTCACTTTTAAGAACCAATTATAGAGTGCAAAGTTAAGGTTAGGGGTATTTGCGCGTGCGAATGAAAGATGCGGGTGGGTCATCTAAGCATGCTTTTTACACAGTTTTTAGATTCTTTGATTTGGACATTATAGGCCCAATTATTAGAACAATCTTACGTAGGATTATTGTAAATCATAATGCCGAAAGACAAATAAATAAATAAAAAAAGAAAGAAAGAAAGAAAAAGAAACATACTATTGGGCCAAGAACAAATCATGAGTCTGAGTTATGACCCACCTATTTAATAGGTCATGAGTTATGACCCAGAAAAAATCCTCAGTTCCAACTTCCAAACTTATAGTTTTAAATTTTAATATCCATTTGCTGTGACCCAGTTACATTTATTTCTTGGTGCATTTTCAAAAGGAAAAGAAAACAAAAAAGAAAAAGAAGAAGAAGAAGAAGTTTAGGTATTTTGATGTTTCTGAGAAACTTTCATGATTTCATTTTATTATACTATGTATTGGCTTGAAAAACATGTATCAAAGTCATTAACTTGTTTTATAAAAATTTAGATATTAATGTGATATAAATTATCCTATTAAGATATTCTAACGATTTTTTCTGAATCTACCTCATTTATAAGTTTCTGACTATCTTAAAAGCCGAAATTTAAAAATATTTTGGAGCTTAAATGAACCTACACGTAGTTTACTTTGCCTTTTTAAAATTTTAATTTTTCACCAAACTCATAATCTACCATACATAGTTAAGTCCCAGTTTTAATTCATAGAGGAATGATACAGATTTTTAAAAGAATTCAAAGGCTAATGATAAATGTTCTGAAAGGAGAAATACTCCTAAATAATAATACAATATTCTATTTGTCTACATGCTATCCTTATTTTTTAAACGGTTAAATTAAACTTCTTATTTGGCAATCAAAATTTGATGGATATTTACTCGGAAAAACATACTTTATAAAATTTAAGAGGTTTCAGCCTTTTGCTTGACAAATGCTGTCAACTCTGGCCTTCTTAATGCGGGTAATTTTCCTTTTTCTTTTTCTTTTTTTTACACCAAGCAATAAAGTTAAGTAACATATTCCAGAAATAAGCAAATTACCTTATGAAATTTTTTCAGAAATATATATTAAAGATAGTAGATCTCTAGTTGGAGCTAAAAGCCAACAAAGATATTCGAACTAGTTGGAGCCTTGGAGGGAGCAAGTTTCTTCACAAATGTGTGTCAAAATCTCTCATGACGATAAGTCATAACAAGGTTCCAAAAGATACAATGTGATATATAGCTTACAGGTTGCAAGATGCCAAAAATTAATATAATGACTAGGAAAGAGGAGTCAAACTAACATTCCAACTATTATCCCCAAAATATAAAATATAAAACTCTAAAAATCACTTGATCTGAATATCACAGAACTATCAAAGAATTGCGCAGGATAGCAAACATTTCTTAAATGCTCGATGCTATCACAATATGCAAACATATAATTATGACTTTACATAAACCACAAAGTACAATGGATATTCTGCTCCAGAAAACAGTTATCAAACGGATTGTGAGTGGCCGCTATGCATAGCTTCTTGTAGACATTGAACAGCGCCTCCGTAGTTCAAAAAGCCCATGAACCAAAATTCATGATTGTCGACAGAGATAACCTGGACGTATTTTTCAGAAGTGTTGGATTGGCTTAATGATGGATTAACCGCTTTAAGTTGATGTAACGGGATCACAACCTGGTTATATTAGAGATGAGAGAAAAATATAAGCAGAATGAGTCATAGAAAGTACATATGAAAACTTGTGGAGGCGAATTAAAAATAAAGAAACACTAACTGCAGCAAAAATTGCATAGAAAACTCAAGTATATCACTTATTTCACCAAAATATCAGGCAACTAAATTCGGCAGCTCTAACCAATAAGCTTCATTTCTAAAATTCATCAATTGACAAATAGCCAAGGTGGAAATATTACTTGTATATATAGTTGTGCATCGATGCAATACACGTCACAGAGAACATACTGGCAGTTAAGACCTTTCCGTAAATATATTTCATATATCTTGATTCAACATCTAAGTATTAATGTCCCATGCGGATATATAAATAAATAACTAATTTTGTTTATTGTAGCATATAAATTCAACAATGCAATACGCTTTGGATCTCTATGATTACACTGGCACATGCAGACATACCTTATAATAGCTCCATTCAGTTACATCACCAGCTTTATATGAAAGGGGATTATCACTGCAATATGCAAGCTTTTCTGTAGATACATATAATATTCCCATGACAGGACCTGCCGATGTGGATAAGTAACATGCAAATGAATTTAGAAGTTGTTCCTCAGGAACTGTCTCAAATGTTTGGCGAAAGATCTTCTCATAACCACCTTCTGCTAAAACCTTAGTTCCTTGTGCAATTCTTCCCATGGCAGCATCAGCAAAACTTGGAGCCGTTTGCACTGAATTTCATTTAAATGGAGGAATTTAGTTTAATAATTTTTTACATCACATATACAAAATCTTTACGAACAATGATTTTAATTAGCAGAAACATTTTTAACACATAAGCAAGTGATAAATTATAATGAAATGAAATGAGGGAGGGCGGGGAAGGAGGAAAGGGAATGAGAGATACAGAAACAGACAGAGACAGGGATTTCCAGTTCTACTAAAACCAGACCTTTTATGCTTTTCATCATTACAGTAAGAGAACAAGAAACAGAAATTGTACTCGGAGAGAAAGGATGAGATGGTATATTCATGTAGAACCAAAAGAAATAGTTACACTTACACCTGCAAGTATGTCCGGTTATCTTAGACCACGAACACATACACTACTCACAAAGAGCATATGGCATTCGTAATAAGAGTATACGGAGAGGAAGGAAAACTTTCCTTCCACCAATCCATCCAATTTAGGAGGAATTGGTTCAGATGGAAAGTTATTCATCCAACTTTTCATCCCTCCCCTTTTCCCTTCATACCAAACAACCACAACATATTTCAACCTCCCACTTTTCCATCTTTCCATTCTTCCATCATATCAAACATTGCCTTAAACTACAATCAGAACAATTAAGTGATCTTCTAGAAATACAAAAAAGAAATAGCGCTAAACCAAGTGGTATTGTTCAAATCACTAAAGAGATCTGTGGTAAGAAACTATAACAACCCAAGTATCCAGAGAAACATCCACAGTCAGTATGAAATCCAATACTCTATTAGTTTTATAATTTCGATTATCGAACTAAATAACTTTCAAACGAAATTCGTTGAAAATGATGGTAAAATCAACATCTCAAAAGCAGAAAGGGAATGATATTATATATTTCCCTAACAACCAAAAGCATCATCACGACTTGTCAAAAATCATATACACAATGACAAGTAGGATTTTATTATTTTATTTTGTTTTTCAAAAACAATAATTGAAGATTCGTCCATTGCAGAATCAGATCAAGTATACAAAATTTACCAAAAAAAAAGATCAAGTATACAAAGAACATTAACATAAATATAATAACTAAAAATAAAAAATAAATAAAAAAACTCACGGTGCTGCCAAGTGTTTCCAGCCAGATCTTCAGCCTTCTTCGTTGCTTCTCCTACCTTCTTGCCCCATCTACCCAGCACATTCCGGACAGTATCCATGGATTCTGATCCCCAAAGACGAAATTAACAAAATTAAAGAAATCCAACAACTCTCATTCAACAAATACGTACATATATATATATATATGTATATTAACAAATACGTAATTGGGATGTGTAACTACGCACCCTTGAAGTTGAAAGAAGAGGAAGGCGCAGGGGAAGGCGAAGAAGCAACATAGGGGTTGGATCCGTAAGGGTAAGATGTTGAGTCATTGCTATACGTAGATTCCGACACCAATTCGGGGCTCCAACGTACCGATTTCCTACCCGCAGCCATCGGATTCGGATTCTCTGCAGTCACAGTAGTCGGAGTCTGAGATTCCGATCCCATCACCAAACTCCCCCAGCTCCCATCCCCATTCGGAGCATTGATGTGCGCATTCGGATCGGGGTTCGGATTAGGATGCGGATCCGAATGCGCCGGTTTCTGCTCGGTCTCCGCCGACTTAGGCTGCTCCATCATCTCGGAAGCTAGCTTTCCGTTCCCGGTCAAATGCTGTCACGTAGAGCGTGAGGTGGCGCGTGGGATTTTCGTTTCGGGTTTTTTTTTTTTCTTAACTGGTTCTTATTATTTTGAAAATTTTGATCCTGTCAGTGCCAGATTATTTTAGTTTGGATTTATTATTTTAATTATTAAATTTTTATTTTTTTGTATCTTTTTGGATTTTGGAATTTCGTGAAAATTGGATTATTTATACGACGGGTTTACCGATAAGGGCGGCTCTCCCTTAGTGGCGCCCGAAGCGAAATAAGCGATCCCCTTTTTTAGATAGTCAGAGCTGAAAGGTAAATACGTCATTTCGTTGAATTACGAGCCTTTTATTTATTATAAATTTTCAAAAAAATAAATAAATCTGTTTTGGATTCAATAAATCACATTAAAAATATCATCGGCATCGCCAACCATTGCCTCAAGTCTATTGACCCATAAAAAGAAGTCTTTAAGACTCATCTCTTACTGTACAACAGATGAAATTTGGATTTCATTGCATGGAAACAGATATTTGTAATTAGTTATGAAATTATACATTATGAAAAATGCAACACCAATAAAATAATAATTTTAGTGCTTTTTTATATTTTGTTATTAGGGAAAACAAATCATATGGCAAATGGATGTAACTTATAAATAAAACATAAAGTGGGATTTGGTGGTTTAATCAGAGGTCACATATTATTCGTCAATTCTCAAGCATTCCTTTTCCTCTTCATAGTTGAATTTTTCTAATTGATATAATAGGATTATTTCAGGAAATTATTTTGCAAGAGAAAAATGAAAATGCTTAGAACAATTCTAGTAACTAAAGAGATTTAAAAAACATCTTTCAAATATACATTAGTCATCCTCCGATTATCTCTTATAAGATTGACCTTTACAAGAAAATTGTTATTATTTTTTATTTGGCTGTGTTTATTCCCAAAATTTTCCTACACTTCATCTTTCAAAGAGAAAGTCAATCAATTTATGCATTGTGGGTTTATAACAAAATTACGAGTGATACTACCCGCACTAAAATATTAACTAAATTATAATTGAATAGAAAAAAATAAATTAATTAAATATTAACACATATTATTTAATAAATATTTTAATAAATCTGGTTAAAAAAATATATCCAAAATAACGGAAAACAAATAAATACAACATGTTTATAGAAAATATGAGAAAAGAATCTTTGGACTTGGATAATGGGAACAGCCTTCCCATCTAAAAGCCAGTTAGTCAAACTTGGGATGGTAAGTTTTCAATCTTTTCAATGAATGCGAGCATGGTTTCCACTCCTTTTTCGTCTGACCACCAAATACCCAAAAAAGAAAAAGAAAATTCATGTCAGTCTTTAAACTTTCTCATTCTTAATCTTCAAGATATCCCAAAAGAAGAAAAACCATTTTTCAAAAACAAAAACACAGAAAGCAAATTGTTAGTGATGAGCATGCTAATAGCAAGTACTAACCAAGTCTTGGTACAGTGTGGCCATTTGGGTGATTAATTACAACAGGCTCAAAAAATGATTCTAGCAATGTAATTCCCTCTGCCTTCAAAAAATCTATTTCCCCTGCAATTTTTAACAAATTAAGTTTGCTAATAAGTAAATTATTAGTCTCTGAGATCGGCTCGGCTTTTATTAGTTTGAACTGGAACAAGACAAATAACAAACTCAAAGATTGAAATTATATCACCAAAGACAGAAAAGAAGCTATTATGCAATTGCAGATTTGAATATGAAGTTTGGCAGCTGTACCTATAAAGTGTAGAGATGGGCAGTGAATAGGATATGAAAATGCATTGGCAGCCAGTTTAGGCTTTCCAAACTTGAATCCTCCAAATTTGCCTCCTGATATTATTATCACAAACTTTATCTTTGGTACCTTCCTAAACACAACGCCCTATAACATGTAGAAACCCATTGGATCAGTTTAATCTGATATTCAATTTACCTACTCTATGCTTTCTTTTCCTCAAATTCATGTAAAATCCTTCAATAAATTGCAAAAAAGAATAAATAATAAATAATAGAAAGAAAGTCCTTTGTACCTCCTTTTGCATCCCAGGAAAAGCTGCAGATAAGAAGGCTCCCTATAATCCATCAAGGAGATCGTTTTTTTAGATATGAATTTGCAATAATATAAATTGAGTCCAAAAATATAAAAATACCTGTGAGAATCCTAGAAATCCATCAAAGGGACCATTTTTTAACATGTAATCTTCTATATACTCGAGACATTCTTCAAAATTTGTATATTCAGTAAAATCCTGTCAAAGTGTCAAAGAAAAGAAAAAAAAAAACCCTTATCCACTATTTTTTTTTCCATATAGAAAAATAAAATGGAAACGAAAAATGTTCAGGGAAAGTTGGAAGTCAAACCTGATTGGATTGGTACCATTCGTAGTAAGGAGGATCAAAAATGCCTTCGACATCAGATTTTCCTCGGGCAGGAAATGGAGCGTCCAGGAAAACAAGGTCGAGCTTCTTACGCACAGTTTCAGGCCATCTTCTTACGATCAATTTCTTGAGAATTTCAGCACTTGTCCTGAATCCATGAAGGCATAGAACTCTGGGTTTTCTCTGGGTTTGGTTTTCCGCGACGAGGATTCCAGATGATGTACTCAAAGCCGTCGTCGTCATCTCTCGAAACCAAAACGACGTAGTTAGCCACTGAAGATGGTAGATTTTTTTTTTTTTAAGGGTACTTAAGATGGTAGCTTACATGTACAGAAAACCACAAGGTCTTTTCTTTGTAGGGCAAGGCTAGAGTGCAACCTTCCATAGTTGCATTAAATGATATTTCTTTATTTTGACTTGTAAACTATTAAACCAGTCAAGGATATTTACTTTTTTCTTTTTTCTTTTTTCTTTTTCCCTCGTCTTCTCCTGCGTACCTTTTCAAAAAGTTTTTTTTTTCGATTTCTCGTTTCTCTGTTTTTCGATCAACCTCTACAGCGGGTAGGGGTGGACAAAACCAAACCAAACCGTTCAAACCGAACCAAACCGTTGCTTTTGGTTCGGTTTGGTNTTTTGTTTCTCTTTTTTCATTTTCCCCACGGGCACCGATGATATAAATATGAAATACAACTTTCAAATTTTGTGTCTTTTCACAGTTTATCTGCAATTGTTTGAATTTTGTGTTTCTTTTTCACTTTTTTCATATCTTTTTCACTGTTTCTCTGCAATTTTTTGTTTATTTTTTTTTTCATTTCTCCCATATCAATTTCATGGTGTCTGCAATTTGTGATTTTATAATGCAAATTAAGTAGGCGTTACAAAGTTATCGTCCTCAAATCTCGCCCGCATTACATTATCCACAATTAACCATGGAAGGTGAAAGTAAGTAGTATGACAATGTGTGATTTTATTTGTGATTTGAAGTAAATTGAGTGTTTATGTGTATATTTTGATGCCAGATAGTGTGTTTTATTATGAAAATGCCATATGCTGTTGTGTTTAATAAATGGTTCATTGTGAGCATGTTGCCTTTTGGTTTCCCAGTATTGGGTGTTATATGAAAAAATACGGAGATTTACCCCGTGATTTACACGGGGTACCTCTCATAGTAATACGGGGTAGGCACATAGTAATAGGCGATAGGCTAGTTAGTATATCTGCCTTTCACCCAGTACAAAGTTTGCGGGTGCCCCGGGGAAACAGTGGGGTAAGTTATAACTAGTGGATAATGCTTTTTACCCCGCGTGTATAATGGGGGCCACCGCACACGGGGGTTGGAATTGTAAATGTTTGGTGTCGCTGCCATGTGTCCTGTACATGGTATGCGAGTCCCCCGTCTGAAACCCGGGGTAATTTATTATAATATACATGTCAGGGTGTATCCCTTGTGTACAACAGGGTACCTCGGGCGTATAAACGGGAGAAAAGGCAAGAGAATATTTTGTGTCACTGCCATTTCTCCCGTACATTGTCCGCGGGGACTCCGTTTATAATCCGGGATAATTTATTTAATATACATACACATATGTACCCCGTGTTTTACACGGGGTACTTGGAACTCAGGGACGGGAGGCAGATGTCAACATTGCTTGGATTCTCTGCCATTTGTCCTGTACATCAATGCGGGGCCCCCTCATTCAACACCGGTGTACATTCTTAACCATGTTTTAGGGTTTTACCCAGCTATTTCAAATTTTCTTTACAGTATGAAATGTTGTTGTATAACTCATTATGTGCACATGATGTTTTTGATGAAACAAAAGGGAAGGGTAATATTAACGCAAAGAAATTGTCTGTGAATGGATGGTTCAACTATTAGTGAGTACAAAGCTATGTTAAATTCTTTTATGGATAAAGTAATTTTCTACTGCCATGTGAACAAAATATTTCGATTGGAGAAGCACTAACTATAAATTTATATTTCGTTATATTTTATTATGGTGCAGTAATAGTGAGGTTGAACGTCGAAAGCAAAATGGTGCTTTTAAAGTTAATGTGAAGGTAAGTATAACAGTGAAATTGTATGTGCGTAGTAGCTGCATGAGAAAAAAAATATAATGCTGAGGTTTGTCTCTGTTTAGGTTATGAAAGAATTGGCTCAGGAATGGAAAGAGCTTGAGCCTGATGAGAAAGCAAAATATGAAGGGGTCCGAGTTCAATATGAGAGGAAGAAGACTTTTGTTAGCAGATGTTCTCCAGAAAGACTATGGAGCGTTGTAGAAAGGTTAAGCGATGCTCAAAAGAATGCAGTAAATGAATTAGGCTTCGGCTGTTTCATTACTCGGAGAATCTGCGGGATAAAGAAGCAACTGCTGTCATGGCTGGTGGATCAATTCGATCCAGCTTCTTGCACACTCACATTAAGTGTACACGATGTTCAACGAATGATGGGACTGGTCGATCAGCATGGTGAAGTTGATGACACATTTTCAATAGAGGACGTTGAGGTCCTAAAAAGGAAATACGCCACCGACGACAGAGGCATATTGATTGTTAACCTGCAGGCTCTGCTATTGAATAACCGTGCAGCAGACGATCATTTCAAGGTGGTATTCACATTATTTTTGATGGGGACAGTTCTGAGTCCGAACTCAAGAATGGTAGTTAAAACAAGCGATCTTTGACGAGTGATGAAGCTCGAACTAATTCCAAAGCAGAAATGGGCTTTGTTTACATTCAATGGATTTGTCGAGGGGATGAGGAAGTATAAGGAGCGCAATGTACGCTATATTCCTGGATGCTTCCTAGTTTTACAGGTTATTCATCTATAATGACATTTTGAATCTCGTTGTCTATTCATAGCATATGTAATTTTGCTATCCTATTGCATGACTTCATTATTGTTGTTTGTCGTACAGCTTTTTTATCTGGGTCTGTCTACAAGTGGGAGGAGAATTTTCGGAAGTTCGTTGACGCCCATTATTGCTTGGGGAGAATCTGAGATGAAGCGATTCATGAAGATTTTCACCCGAACTGGAGGTTTCCTTTCTAAGAAAGTAAATTTAGCAAATATAAACTCTTTATGCCATACTTTAAAATTTGTGCATATTACTTATTTAAATTAATTGCAATTTTGTTTCACCCCGTTGGCACATAAATATCAGATCTATGTATTATAGGTTTATCAGGGCGAATCGTCAACGTCGAAGGCAAAGCGTCAACGTCGAAGGACAGTATGAGATTCATCCTCCCCCAGGAAAACAACAATGATATTAACAGTGCAATAAAAGTAGCTATACAGGTCATTCAAACAAATGTTGCTGTTTTGCATGGAAATGTCATAGATTCTAGTAAAAACTATAGGAAATTCAAGGCGGAGGTGACAGAGCACCTTTCAACAATTTCTCAAACACTAGCAAAGTTGAGTGAAGCAGTTGAAAATTTGACTTCGACTTCCTCAAATCTGAAGTCAAAATGTGAGACGGTCAGAATTCATCAGACAGAGAAGAGCAAAGGCAAACAACCAATGCATGCCGGCCACAAAAAGCCGAGAAAGAAGCATTCGTCAATCATATTGCTTTTCGCTGACGAAGAAATTCCACCGAAGAATTGTGCGGACAACGATGTGTGCCGGGAAAAGTTTGTGCGATATGAGATCCCCTCCCATCAGCCAGGAGGACTATCGCCCGAGAAAAATTGGCACGCTCAGTTGTAAGTCTATCATCTTAGACTTACCCCGTGTATTTTTAAAATTTTATATCGGACGTCTGGAATGCATATTATATTGATGCATAATATCTACTGCATATTTGTCTACGCCTTACAATGGTTAACTAATGTGTTGCAGCTGAGTTCGTTGGATCTTATCTTCCGTGATAAAATCCAAAAAAATTTAAATCGAAAGGACTTCTTTAGATCTCTTATCCTTCATTATCGAAAAGATTGGGCGGAACAACCAAATGGCCATGATTGTGGACTTTACATAATTAAGTACATGTTGCAGTCTCAAGACCTCGAAGTAAGCTAAGAACTGTGATTGTTATATACGTCTATTACTGTCGATCATCATTCGTTAGTTGTGACATTCTATTTGTTATTGTGTAGTTTGACTCTCAAATGGAAAGAGCATTGACTGCATTGGAGCTAGTTTGTGATGGTCATAATACCAAGGCGGGCACATTATATCAAAAAACAATTGCATATTCGAATGCGCGTTTGTTGGTTGTTGCTAAATCCCCAAAGGAGCTTGCAAGAAGACCTCCATCTCTCGCTCAAAGGCCAAAATGGACAAAAGTACAGAGGAAAAAGAGATAAAAGTGTGGGATAATCCACCGTTTGGGGTTTTTGCTTTTTTACACACAAGCATAGTTTTTTGGTTGCTTGGCGGCTGTACATCCTTTTATGTCGTTTAGGGTCCCTGTGTTAAAACTATTGATTGTAGCATTAGCTTAGTTTGTGTTTGATACGCGTAAGCGTATTTTTGTGGGTGTTGGCCTCTAGACATAGACAATATGCCATTTTAGAAACAACAATACTTTCTGTACATAAAAGTATATATTATCTTAAACAACAATTCTATATGATTGACGCAAACCGTTAACTGTTATGTGACAGATCTTGCACCACAACATTTCCATATTTGATAAATCATACACTCTAACTGCGATCCATGGATGTTGTGACTAGGGGTGTACACGGGTTGGGTTGGCCGGATTTAAAAAAAAAATCAACCCAACCCATAGAGTGCGGGTTTTTTATATTATAACCCAACCCAACCCGAACAGAGAACAAACCCAATCCAACCCAACCCATAGNAACATCAATAATTAAGCGAGTTTAAAAACATAAGTCGCTAATACGGTTTCAACATTGCTCTCTTTATTTGGCGTTCACATTACTTGTATAGTCAGAGAATAGATCCAGATCTATCTCCTTCTTAGTACGAAAGTGGGCGATCAAACTTTCTGCATCCGTTTCGTGTACACCATCATTGCGGTCGGACGTAAATTTATTGTACAAATCTTTCATTGTGAACCCCACTCGATCATATCCACCAGCTTTGTCCGCCATGTACTCCAATATTTTAAATGTTTCAATACCAACATTGTGCATGCCTCTAGCTTCTGTCAGATAGGGATCTTCAACTGATCGGTTGGATCGAAGAAACTGTATTTGGATACCATTTAGCAAAGGATGTGAATGACCATGTACAAATTTTGTCACTATCCAATTTCCTTTTGCCCTATTTTCAATCACACCGAACAAAGCTGGACATCCTACTCGAGTAAGTGCCCTTGGTTTCCTCTACCTATCTTTTTTGCCGTGCCACACGTGGCTTCTATATCCTTCATTTTCACAAATCCAAATGTGTTTCCGAATGTCTCCGTTACAATTCTTTTTCACATGATGCTTGCGCACGCCGAATCCAATTATTTGTGCATACGTTGAATAGAACTCAGCTGCAGCTTCAACAGACTCAAACTCTTCACCTATCATGTCTTCCGCACACAAAGAACCATAATTTTTTCCATTTATAAATTTCATTTCATTTCAACATCTTCGATGTTCATACTCTCCGAATTATTGCAATCCATACTTTCCATACTTTGTTGTCAAATGTTTTTAACTTCCACCCCTCGACCATCCACTATATTTATATCTTATACAAAAGTTTCAACTGTACTGTATTTTCCCTGTCTTCTACACATTTAGGGTGCTATACCATTGAATTTGCATAGCCAAATAATATGACACATTATTCAGGCAAACGACGTATAAAATATATATTTGGAGACGAAAAAGTAACACCACAACATTTGTCCCTAACAACGCCACAGTAACATATTTAGATCAATTTTTCAAATAAATACTGTGAACTCAAATTGTAACAAAAGTTTACCTTACCTATAAATCAAGTTGGATCAAATATTTGTTGTTCGCACCTCATGGCATTGAAATTGCAAATCCACTGCAACATCAACTTGGTGAAACACAATTTGGGCTGGAATACTGGTTGGTTTGAAATAATGAGATGTTGTTTGTGATCCGGTTGGAATTTTAGGATGCCATTGTGGCATTTATGATTGTGGTTGGTCATTCACCAACCAAAACTTATTACATGATGTAGAAGAATTTATTACATTTCTGTATGGACTACCAACCTCACTAACGTCATAGTTAACATTGCACTTACTTTTTAGGGTTTAAGTTGTTATAATGAAAAAAAGAGTTGACATCAATTTATGTCACATTTGTCACAATTGGATATTTTAGGTATATATTGAATTCACCCCGTATACGTAAACAGGAACCCCGCATATATTAACAGGGTAAATACTCAGCCTGTCTATTTGGTTAGTAAATGGTTCATACGTCTCATAATATACACCCCATATAATTACCGGGGTACGCCGGATTAAGAAACGGAGTTGACGTCAAGCTGTCATTTGGTGTCTCTGACATGTTCCCCGTACCATTATATGCGGGGACCCCGGGTTATATTCGGGGTTTTGTATCATTTTTTTTTGGAATATACCCCGTGAAATAAACGAGGTACCCCGGAATAAGAAACGGGGTTAACGTTAAGCCATCCTTTGGTGTCTCTTACATATGCCCCGTACCATCAAATGCGGGGATCCCGGGTTATATTCGGGGTTTAGTATCATATTTGTTCGGAATATACCCCGTCTAACTCACGGGGTACCCCGGCATAAGAAACGGGGTTAACGTCAAGCGGTCTTTTAGTATCTCTACATGTGCCCCGTACCATCATATGCGGGGACCCTGGGTTATAGTCGGGGTTTAGTATCATATTTGTTCGGAATATATCCCGTCTAACTCACGGGGTACCCCGTCATAAGAAACGGGGTTAACATCAATAGTTCCTTTGGTCTCTCTGCCTTTTTCCCTGTAAATAAAATGCTGGGACCTCGAGTTATATACAGGGTTTAGTTTTTTTTTTTAACTTTGTTTGGACGACCATATTAACTGTTACATATTTACCAAAAAAAAATTTTTAAAGTAACTTTATTTGGACTGGGGACTTTGAGGCAAGGCAAGCTCACGGGGCCCTCTTACACAACTACGGGGTAGCAAAGGGAAGTTAGGGCAGAAACACGGCGACAGCAGTTCACGGCAACAACTGATTCAGAGTGCTACCGTTCCGACTGGGCAATTTTCCATTCACATTCATTTAGTACAACAATGGGGAGAGTTAAACAAACAGCCGGCAAAGCAAAACCGCCGAAACCATCTCAAAAGAGGAAGAGAACAAGCACCGCCGAAGACCAAGTCAGAGAGAACCAAGCACGTCGACCCCACGAACTGCAATCGGGCCCACCGTAGACTCCAGGCCACCGATCTCAACCTATGACGAGGTAACATTGGTCATTGACCAATCCTTAACGTTAAAAACTAAATTCCTCTGGACATGGATTTTATTGGTTCTGAGAACAAGTTGTATGAAATGGAGAACTGTACATAAAATTTCAATTTAGTTTGTGATTGTTAAAATAGTATTTGTTTCATCCAAATTTTAATCTATTTCAAAATGCAAAAGTTAGGGATTAAAGTGCTTCGGTTAATAGTTAGGGATTCAATTTAGGAAAGTATTCGCATATATTAAAGGTTTACCCCTTGTATGACATGGGTCACCCATATGAATACACGGGGTGTGACTTGAAATGGACGGCTGGGTCTCTGCCATTTGGCCTGTAAACAATCGCGGGGACCCCCGGCGTTACAGCGGGATCAATATTTACTCCTCAAACTGAAATATATTACCCCGCATATGATATGGGTCACCCCATCTTAAAACACTAGGTTTAGTTTTTAGACCTAACGCTATTCTCTGCCATTTGTCCCGAACTCACAACACGGGGACTTCGGTGTTAATGCGAGGTTTAAATAGTGATAGTTTGGTACATATTTACCCCGTGATTAACACGAGGTATCTGGACTTATAACACGGGACCCATGTTTTCCAACAAATGGTTTTATGCCATTTGTAATTTGGGGTCAAGGGTGGTTTGAGTTTAACATTTTATTCGCATTAACCTTAAATGTTTTTATGTTTGGGTACGCTTAACATAAACTGTGATTGTGTTAACATGATAGCCCATTTGTCCAGAAGCGTATTTTCAAGGAAGGAGAGGTGTGAGCACAAAATCTATCATCATACGCACAAACGTTCCAGGCGATTGAAAAGATAAAGAGCAAGCTCACAGTTGTGCAGCTACAGGAGTTTGCAAAGACGTGTTTCGGCCATTTCATTGATATGCAGAAGATCGTGCACCAAGGCCAATTGATACACCACTTAGGGTTGAGAAAGGTTGAGTCAGATGACAATGAGGTGCTGGAGTTCAACATAAGCGGAACCGGTGTGCGGTTTGTAGAGAGAGATTTTGCATTAGTCACTGGGTTACGGTGCAGCCCTGACATTGTGGACTACAATGATGGAATACAGACCATCGCAACCCCATTTTGATTTACGAGAGAAGTACTTAGACAACTCGAGGTCCATCAAGATTGAGAGGTTGTATAAATATTTTGAGGCTGCACAGTTTGGTATAGAAACCATGGATGCTGTGAAGATTGCACTATTATATTTGTTGAACTGGGGACTTTTAGGCGTGCCCCATAAAACTTTAATTCCGATCAAATTTGTGACGCTTGTAAAAGATTTAGATAAATTCAATAACTATCCTTGGGGGACATTTCTGTACAACGGGACAGTTAAAGCATTGAATGGGTTCTTTACCCGGCCACGTCCAGGCGAAGTGCGAAATGCTTCTGGCAGCCACGACGTAAAGGAATTCATTCTAGCATTTCAGGTGCAATTATATGAATAGCATGTTGATGTACACCCTAATATATTTATATACATATACATATATAATGAATATATGTTTTGTGATCCGGTTTCTACTAACCAATATACCTAACTTTGGTGTATATATGTTTGCAGATTATTTATCGTTGTAGGTGTGGGCTTATGAGAGTATCCCCAAGCTAGGGGATAACGGTATTGCAACTAGAATTTTCCAAGCGGTGCCTCGTGTTTTGGGGTGGAAGGCAACGACCCACCCGACGTACGAAGGCCTCAAATATGCCATATTTGATAAGAAAAATGTAAGGTTTATTAATATACTCACCATGTATTTTGGTTCCGTAAGTCAAACTGACCATTAACAATTATAAATGGTTTTTGTCGCAGCTTGAAGTGCATTGGACATTATGTCCAAGGGAGGACGCACTGTGCCAGGCATATATGACCATTTTTGCTAACGGTCATCGCAAATGTAAATGCCGATTTCCACCGATTGTGGAAGAATATGAGGACACAGAACCAAAGAATGCAGCTGCACCTTTCAGGCGTGCATACAGTGCGCAACCACGCCCATCGGCCGACGCCCACAGTGACAACATCGTAAGTATTCCACAACCCTAAACTGGAACCCAAAACTTATTTTTTGTGATTTATTGCAGCTGAAGGGTTTTTGCCAACTTAATTTTTGCTGGATTATGTGGCAGATGGAAACAATCCTTGAACGCCTTAATCGGATTGGCCGCCACCAAGCAGCAATTTAACAGTGTCAAGATGTATTCGGTAGCCGCATTGAGGCAATACAGTTTCAGATGAATGACATCAATAGCAAGCTTAATGCTATACTTGAAAAACTTAGCAGTCAGGTACTTTTAAATTAACATTTACGATTCGAGTATTAACCAATAGTCATTGAGATTTAGGTATATTGTATGTGTCACAGGAATTGCCACAGGACACAGTATCGCCTCGTGATCCAACACCACCACCACCGGTGCATGATACATTTCAGGGTGTGGAACATTATCAGCATGATTCAGCAGACGATATGGTGCCTCGAGATTTACTTGCTGCCATCAACAATGATCGCTCGTGCCAAGTTACGACTCCGCTGCCCGTCAATAAACCTTCATCAGTGTTACAGTCACAAAGAGGTGATATGATTAAGGATCGTGATATGTCGACACCGACCACAGTGACTACGTCAATTGGTATTGAATTGCATATACATATTGATGATGATCGCGATTGGACGACGTTAACTGATAACAGTGCAATTGATATGCATAAACATGAAGAATGCATGCCATTTCAGATTTAGGCAATCCATGACATCGAGGACTTGGGACAGTTTCTGGGGCTCATCAGTCGAGCAGGACGCCAATACAAACCATCTGACGTTACAAAGAGTCCATGGGTCGATCGAAGGGCATATCAAAAATCAAGTACGAAATTGAACCCGATGTCAAAGCCTATAGATGAGGAGCTTGTTGCCTTCCATGATTGGTACTTGATGAGCAAGCCGACGACTACAGCTGATATAGAATATGGTAAGGTCTCAAAGACCTTCTTTGATGGTATCTTACGGCCTAGAGGTTCGCTTCAACCTAACGTAAGTTTTTGTCATTGTTAATCATATATAGAAGTGTTTAATTTAAATTCATTACATATAAGTTAATAATTTTGAACATGCAGCACATTGACGCATGCCTATTCCACATCAGAAAGAGGATGTACATGGCACCGGAGGCATTTTCAGAGCGTTGTGCAATATTGGATTGCATGTTGTGGGTGGGTTATGCCATGTCCTTCGTCATTTATGCAGATTAATAAAGTTGGAGTTCGTCTACTACAATAAACATTCTTTTTTTTTTTTTTTATATTTCCAGCAAGCTATGTTTATACGCCACAAAGATCACATCGATTCGCTATTGGAGATTAAGGCAGCCACCATATTTTCTCATGCATTCAATGGTGAATATCCTATATATGGTTGACCGTGGTGGACATGTAACTGTGTAAGTTATTTTGATAATTTCATTAATTTATACCGTATAATAGTCATACGTACTCAAAATATGTGACATGCACATTGTGTTTACTAACATTTATATCCAAATCCTAGTTGCTCATGCCTGTTAATAATGGCAACAAACACTGGCTAGTTGCATACGTTGACATTATTAAGAAGCATGTAGACCTGTATGATCCATCTGTCAAGAAGACATCTCATTTCCAGGAGGAAAATGCCACATGCATATGCCATTTGGTGCCTAAAATATTGCATGTTTTTCAAATTTACAACCACCGATCAGAAATCAATGACTGTTTAGAACCCCGTATACGATTAAAAGGATGGATGACACATTTGCTCAGCAATCAGTGAGGTACGTTAGACCTATTTTGTTATTTAAAATTGTTAATACAATTGGATATGTTAGTGTATAACATCGTATGTCTGTTAAACTTTTTAAACCACATAATGAATATGTGGTTTTCATGCAGTGGAAATTGCGGGATGTTCTCTTTGAGATGGATAAAAAATAAATCTGGTGGGCTACCAGTGAATATTGTGGAAAAAAATATTACTGCCATGAGGAAAAAATATGCGGTAGGGTTGTTCCACCAAAACTTCAAATTGTAATTTGTAAGGGAATTTTGCAAATATTTCCTTATTGTTATATGTTCAAATTGTAATATTTAGTAATGTATAAAACAATGGAACCTATATGTACATGAAATATACATATTGCGTTGTTACGTATATGACACTGTTCGTTGCCATATAAATATGGTGGAACCGGCAACCAATGTGGTGGGATAAAAAATCAAATATGACCTTTAAACTTCATATATATTAAATCAATTCTAATGCTATAATTAATTATGCAAGTTGCAACAAAAAATTAGCATTCTCTTCAAATTATTTCACTAATGTTGAAAATTTTCTATGTAAATACATAACATAATCACCAAAAAATATAACATCGTCCTTAATAAGCAATTTAAATAATATTATTTCCTTGGTGAGCAATATTATTGTCCAAATTCAAGTAACATTATCTCTAATAAGGTTTATTATTTCATAACAAAGTAATATTGCACCTTTACCATCATTGGACCATAATAAAGGAATATAAAAACCATAATTAAGTAATTATGTCCTTAATTAAGTAATTTCATCCATAAAGGAGCAGTATTGTCCTTATCAAGTACGATTGTCCATAATGAAAAACAATAGTCCTAAGAGCGTCATATTCGTCCATATCGGAGTAACATTTCAAATTTGACCATAATAGGATAACATATTACCATAATGTAGTATATATTACCAGAATGGAGTAAATTTATTCATATTAAAGTAATGTTAACTTTTATTTGTTATATTGTCCATAAAAAGTGACATTTGACCATAAGGAGATAACATATGATCAAAGTAGAGTACTTTTGTCTTTACATATGTGATTTTTTCCTTTATTGAGTAATAGTATCCATAATGAGTCATATTTATCCATTTTAGAGTAACGTTAGGCCATTATAAAGTAAAGTTGTACAATTAAATTAAATTGACCATAACAAATGACATTTGACCATAAAAAAATAATATCTGACCAAAATAAAGTACGTTTGTCCATATATAAGTGATTGTATCCTTAATTGAGTAATATTGTCGAAAATGGGTCATATTTGTCTACTTTAAATTTCTTTAGGCCATTATAAAGTAAAGTTGTACAATTAAATTAAATTGTCCATAAAAAGTTATATTTTACCATAAGAAGATAACATATGACCAAAGTAGAGTACTTTGGTACATAGATAATTGACTTTTTCCTTTATTGAATAATATTGCCCATAATGGATCATATTTGACACGTTTTCAACTTTTCATTCGGCATACAAATTGCAAAGTTTTACCTAAAAATTTTATGAAATCAAATTTTTTTCCCCCAAATTTTTTTTTCTCTTCCAGCCCACTTTTTTTTTTTTTTTCTTCCCTTTTTTTTCCATTGAAATCAGCAACCGGTTTCATATTTTTATCACTATTTACGCATATAAGCCTCATCCTTTCAACCCTTTTGAAGGAGCTGCACTTTAGAATTCTCTTTCTCTGTAAGATTAGTATAGTCTAATTTTAAAATATTACATAAAATAAAATAAAATAAGAATAAAACCCTCATAAAAAAAAAAGGCCATCCGTAACGTTTTGACTCGTTGGAGTCTCTCTCTTTCTTAAACCCCTCAAAAACCATACCCCAAAACCTTTGGAAAAATCCTTCTATAACTACAACAAGGGCTGGTCCATCGAAATCCAAATAGAAATGTCTGTCTTCTTGTCTTCTTGTCAGCTCTTCCTTCAGAAACCTCTCTTTTCTGTGAGTATCTTTCTTCTCTGTCTGTATTTACTGTGGTTTTGAACTAATGGATATTGTTGCAGTTGCAGGGTCGTGGTGAGAAGCAAACGGTATCTGGGTTTTGGAGAAGTCCGCAAACCCAAAACCCACAAATAACGAGGAAACTTGTTGTCAGAGCAGGCTCCAAAAAGATATCTTTTGGTAGAGAATGCAGAGAGGCATTACAAGCTGGGATTGATAAGCTAGCTGATGCTGTTTCTCTCACATTAGGACCTAAAGGTATTTGGGTTTTTTTGTGTTGTCCGTTTTTCTGTATCCGGATGCTGTGAATTTTTCTTTTCTTCTTCTTTGCAAAGCCTTTACTTTTATAATTTCTTGGCGGAAAACAAAGAAAATGAAGTTGAACTTTTTTTTGCGACTTACAAAGAGTCACTATTTTTGTGATGTTTGATGTAGGTTTGTGTATAGATGCCTTTTCAAGCATACGTATGTGATTAAGACTTTCTTGCTTATTGTTAAGGTGCACGAGGAATATACGAAGCAACGTAAAACGGTGTTTGGAAATTTCATTTTTCATAATCATACTGGCAAATTTCAAGAGGTCATCGTTAAATTAACAATAAGGACTAGTGCTAGTTTTTTTAAAAAAGAATTGTCTTTACACCTTAGGGTGAAGACACTAAATTGAGTTTTTTGTTTGTTTTTAATTACAATAGTGTTAAATAAGTCATACCATTTGCAAAGCACAAATGCTGCTTAAATTTTGGTCAGTCATCACTAGTAATATTAAACGCCATCTACAAACTCTTTATGCATTCTTTTTGAAAGGCTTATAAATTTTAGAATGCTTATGAGATCCGGTTGACTGAAGGTGCCTTGCATCATTGTTAATCTGATACAATTTGCGATTTAGGTTATGATGATTTTCCATGTTCAATTACACAAAGTGAATTCACATTTTTATTGGAGCTCCTAAATTATAAGTAATGTTACCGTTGAGGGACCTATAATAAGTTATTTTGAACTTCAAGTATATTTATTAATATTTCTAATATCTTTTATTAGTGAATATTAGTGGAATTGTGAACAAAATGCCAGGTGGCATATAAAATTCTCAAACAGGTACTTCATCCATTCTTTCTACGGTATCTTGACCTCATATATTTACAAATCATATTCTTCTTCATGATGTGCATCTCTTATGACTTTCAAGTTTTCATTTCTCTCTATACAGTGAAATATCTACAAGTGATATTGGCATTCCCTGTTATGTGCTTGTGAGAACCAGATTTTTAAAAAATTAATGAGAAATGAAATATATTTGTTATAATAGAGATTAGTTACCAGTGCTCATAAACATCAATGTTACTTATCTGAGCCATTTCTTGGCCTATTTTGCTATGTTGATGCTTATCTAAGCTTTGTTAAAATTGTTTAAATGAAACCATGCAGGACGTAATGTTGTTCTTTCTGAGTCAGGAACAATAAAAGTAATCAATGATGGTGTTACAATTGCTCGAGCCATAGAACTTTCAGATGCAATTGAGAATGCAGGAGCAATGCTAATGCAAGAGGTCATCCACGGTTGCTACATAATCTTCCCTGTGTTTCTCTAATGCAATTTTAAAGCATGCATAATCAGGGATATCAAGATCTTAATTGTTCCCCTGGCAGGTTGCGAGTAAAATGAATAATTTGGCTGGTGATGGTACTACCACTGTGATCATTATGACACAAGAAATGATTAAAAGCGGGCTGTTGGCAGTTACTTTTGGAGCTGATCCAATTTCGTTGAAGAAAGGAATGGATAAAACTGTAAAAGAATTGGTCAAGGTCTTGAAGAAGAAAAGTATACCTGTAAAAGAAACGGAAGATATTAAAGGCAATTACTTCTCTCTGTTCAAATTAGAATTATTACTAATCTTTATAAAGTGAAAAATCTAGTAATATCTGTGCATTTTTGCAGCTGTTGCCTCAATCGCTGCTGGAAATGATGAATTCATTGGAAGCTTAATTGCTGAAGCTATAAAAAAAATTGGCCCTGATGGGGTAATCTCAATTGAGTCATCCTCATCATTTGAAACCTATGTGTTAATTGAAGAAGGAATGAAGGTAACTTAAGATGTTTCAAGTTTGAGAACTTCTTTAACAATTGTTAATGATAAACTGAGCAGGGGCATGAGAGATGAGGCTAGATTTTATGTTCCATTTGATAAATCTCAATCAGTTTGAAGTTTGCAAAATAAAACAAAATCTCATTTTTGCTGAAAAAGGAAAAATCTATTGAGACTGGAAATTTCTGTAGAAACAAATTGAATTTTCTTTTTCATAATTACTAATTAAAGAGTTGATGGATTTAAATTTAATTTCCTTAGAAAGTCCTTTTTACCGAAGATTCAGGAATGTGTTATTTTCATTATGAATAGCTAGGATGTTTCAGCAACAAAATATTGTTAATGAACTGGACATGGTCTTTATTTTGTTTTATTTATGTTGTAAACACTCACTCCTTATAGTTGTTTTTAATTTTTTTCCTTTCATGGTGTGCAGATTGACAAGGGTTATATGTCCTCTCACTTCATTACAAACCAGGAGAAGTCAGTTGTGGAGTTTGACAATGCTAGAGTCCTAGTGACTGATCAGAAGATTTCTACAGTTAAAGAAATAGTTCCTTTACTTGAAAAGACTACCCAATTGAGTGTGCCGTTGTTAATCATTGCGGAGGATATTTCAAAGCAAGTATTGGAGACACTAGTTGTGAACAAAATGCAAGGTTTACTGAATGTTGCTGTTATAAAATGTCCTGGGTTTGGAGATGGAAAGAAAGCTCTGTTGCAAGATATTGCACTTATAACAGGTGAACATAGTTAGTGCCTATAAATTTTCATTTCAGTCTTTAGTATTCTTCTTTTGGACATTAATCAATTTAAAGTTTGTTAAGCTCTGTAAACTCAATTATTTGTTGAGCATAAGTATTGACATATTTCATAATGTGGTCTCTTCATCCTTGTTCATAGTTATCTAGTTAATAGAACACATGGTTAGACATAAAGAGTGTTGATTTACTTAATATGGTAAAAGAGACCTCAATGTTTGTTTTGATTCCAGTTAATGTTGAGACCGTGAATTTGCATTCCTTACTTTGTAATCTTGTTTTGGGATTCTGGCTAACTTTGGCATTTTCATATGGAGAACTCAGTCATTATCAGTTTATCTTTACATGTCTTTTTCCTGAAGAGAAATTAGTAGGGGGTATAACTGTTAGCTGGACTTATAACTTGTTTCTGCGATTATCATTTGGATGTAAATTGCTGTCATTTGAGGAGGGTTTTCATGGAAGAAATGTATAAAATTTAAAACCAAACTTATATGTCCACGGAGGGTATTTTTTTTTTAGATCAACTATTTGATGGGTTAATCCTGCTGCACTTTCATTTGTTATGCGATGCCGGTCAACGAAAGAGTCATTATGTTTTAGTTCATACCAGCATGGAATTAAGTATCTAGGGCATTTATAAGCCTGTAGATATTTTATTTTCTGTATTGCATGATTATATACTCTTTCTGCTCTTGTTCTCACTGTATTTAACACCAGGTGCTGATTTTCTCTCTGGAGATTTTGGACTGACCTTTGAAGGTGTAACTTCTGATCAACTTGGCATTGCACGGAAAGTTACTGTGACGAGTAATTCAACAACTATAATTGCTGATGATTCTACTAAAGCTGAAATTCAGGCAAGAGTATTGCAGATTAAGAAGGATCTTGCAGAAACAGATAATGCATACCTGTCACAAAAGCTTTCTCAAAGAATTGCCAAACTTTCTGGTGGAGTGGCTGTTATTAAGGTAGGCTATATGAAATAAAGAACTATATCTATTTTGATTTCAAATTAGCCTCATGAAAAAAATGTCTGCATCTTTAGAATTATATTATGTTGACGATGAGTTGTACTGAAAATTATGTAGGTATCCTTGCTAGCTTACTATGTTTACAACTTCCCTACCTGACAACCATAAACAGGGCCTCAGATTCAGTTTTAGCATCATTGTTGAGCATGAGCCAAGTCTAACTGAAAAAAAGCTATCAGTTTATATCAATTTCTGTTTTGCCATCCAATTAAGGTTTATCATCCATATAGGCCCCCTGATAAAGGTATATATTGCCCTGTTTAATTGAATAAATATGCATTTAGTCTTTCCATTTTCAAGGTTTCTATGTTTATTTTGTTATTTTTGCTGAATTTTACCATGTAGTTGATTAGGGAAAAGCAATAGATAAGTTATCTGTAAATAATTAGATTCCTGCATGTTACACACACACACACAAACACAAAATTCCAATTTTTTTTTATGGAAAATATATATATTTAAAAAAATTATTTATTAGTAAAAGAATTAAAACAAATCTGTAAGGATACTGTGTGCTGTTAATAGGTAGCTTGATCTGAACCATACAATACTATCAAGAGAAAAATTGGCAGCTTTTTCTGCAAAATTTTTTATATCTCTCTGTCAATTTGCTTATGATCACTACTGTATGTTTCAAGAATTTGACTAGAACAATTTCAATTAAATGTACATTTTTTGGGAGATGGGCTTAAAATGATGAACACTTCAAATGTTTAGTAGACGAGAAATTCCATCAACATGAAACATTTGTTTTGACCATTGCACATTCAAGCCCTTAAGTTTTATGTTTACATGCATTATAATTTCTTGTTTCTTTTTCTTATCTCTACTCTACTGAGCAATGTGCATGTGTTTTAGGTAGGAGCGCATACTGAAATGGAACTTGAAGACCGAAAACTCAGAATTGAGGATGCAAAGAATGCCACATTTGCTGCTATGAATGAAGGGATGGTACCTGGTGGTGGTGCCACATATGTGCATCTCTCAGAATTGGTGCCTTCCATTAAGATCTCTATCACAGATTCAGATGAGCAGATTGGTGCTGACATTGTGGCAAAGGTGTGTATATTTTCTTCATTATGTACTGCTGTTACACAAGCGACTTTAGAGCAAATCACCCCCCTGTTGAATCCAAACTGTTCAACGTTGAACTTGCTCAAACCTCAGGTGACAAGATTATAGTGAACATAATTATATTTCTATAGGGACCATGCTTATTTTCTATTTGGTTTTCCCCTTTTCAACCAAACATAATTATATTTTTATAGGGACAGTGCTTATTCATATCGGTCGACATTGTATTAGTAATTTAAATGTGTGTAACTGTTGGATATCAGGCACTCCTTGCACCTGCAAAAGCAATTGCAACAAATGCTGGAGTTGATGGAGAAATTGTTGTGGAGAAGACTAGGAGTTCAGATTGGAGAATTGGTTATAATGCAATGACAGGGAGGTATGAAGATCTTCCAGATGCTGGAGTCCTAGATCCTTGTCGGGTTTCAAGGTGTGCCCTTGAAAATGCAGTCTCCATTGCCGGGATTGTTCTCACAACTCAAGCTGTAATGGTGGAAAAAACTAAGAAGGAAAGGCCGCCCATCCCTCTTGTTCCAGGAATAGCTCCTTGATTTGTAAGAACTAAAGGGCATGGTTATGTTTTGGAAATGAGTAAAAAGAGCATTTTACCTCTGGTTCTCTAGCTCTTCAAACTCACTAAAAAGCAAGCAATATATTCCAAACCCAGACATGCCTTCTTAATTAGGATTGAGGAATGGCATTTTTTAAACCTTAAAATCGTACTCACAAATGCATGATACCGCTGCAACCTTCTCACATATCCATACATTTTGAATAGGAGATATTTAAATATCTGTCCATAAATCTAAAACTTCTCAATATTTCTGCAGTGCCTCAAATTAATATTTTAAAAAAGTTAGATTGAATTAATTTTATACATAATTTAATAAATTTTGTCGTGTTTGTCTAAAACTGCCAATTATAATTTATTAAATTGCACGTTTTTAAATTATGTGCATGGTGTGTATAAAATAAGAGATAGGCTGATAACCATAAATACAAGGGGTGTTCCTTTAAAATTGATAAAGCAGAAAAGGATTATCTGCCAATGCCAAGCTTTGCGATATCTTTTGCAATGCTCAGCCAAGTTGGCCCAATAAGTGTGACGCATTGCAGAGTACACGCACACATTGGGAAGTTCTTGGCCGTGGGCTAAGAATTTGTTCCAATGGGCCTTGCCTTTTCCTAACAAAACTATTTTCTTTTTCTTTGTTTTGGGTAAAACTATTTTTCTTTTTTGGTAATGAAAATAGGAGTGTTTTTTTTTATAAAAAAAATAATGAAAATAGGAGTTATTTATAATTCTTTTGGTGAATAAACAGGAGTTATTCATATAGAGATAGATTATACAAAAAATGCATGTTTATAATTTTAAAACCAACTGTTTAAAAAGATTGACCACTGACAATGACGTGCCAATTGTTATTAAAAAGAAAATGAAAAAAAAGAAATAAGGCATTTTCTTTATGACATATGGGACCAAGCCATGATTTTAATTTCATTAGTACATTTGAGTTTCCAATCTAGACTATGGGTTAGTTGAACCTTTTTCAATTCCGTTTATGACAATCCTAATAGTTAGTATGCATGTATGTGTTCTTCTGACGATCGATATAATCCACCACCAGTTCTGATTCGGGTAATCCCACCAGCCCAATCTGTCAGCATGAATGGTATGTAAGGAGTAAATAATTTATTGTAATTGATTATAAAATTATTAATTTACTTTATTGTGATGTTAGGAATAATTGATTGTTATTAATATAGAAATATTTTTCTTAAGTTTGTAGAGGGTCTCTATTTTTCTTTTCTTTTTTTGAAAAGGTACAGGGTCTCTTTGTGGTAACTAATTTGAAATACATTATTACTTTCTACACAATTTAATATAAAATCACAATCACAATATTGAATGTGGCAGTCAAAGTCAAAATTAGAAACGTAAATTCGATCTGGTCAATCCGGTTTAAAATTTAAAAATTCAAATTTGGGTGGGTTCTTGTTGAGCTTTTTCATAATGGTGAGAGAGTTTGAGCTGACTGGACTGGATTGATATTCTAAATTTTAAACCAGATGTTGTTTTATGGGTATTAAGCTGAACATCATACTTGAGTATCGGATTCAGTTTAAAGTAGAAATAAATACATTTTAGTATAATATAGTTTGGTAAATTTGTACATTAAATCTTCAAATTTTAAATATATTATATTAAACTTCAAATTTACATTTTATACAACACTAGGCCTTCAAGATTCAAATGTATCACATTAAATTTTTAATTTACATTTTATGTCACATTAAACCTTTAAATTTTAAGTGTATCACATTAATTTTTCAATTTATATTTTATGCCACAATAAACATTTAATGTACTTTAAAACATTCTAGAATTTTTATTTATTTTTAAATAAAAAGCACTACAATTAATTTAAACATTTAATATTTTATACTTTGTAAAAAATTACAATTAGTCAAATTAAATTAAATTTAACCGAATCTGTTAAATGCAGTATAATAACTCTAAAACTCTTTTCTTTTACCAATTTTCTAAAACATTTAAAAAAATTATTTTTTATTCCTCCAAAAAAATTTATTATTCCTAAAATAAAAAAATTTTATGATGAAAAAATATAGGATTAAATAAATTTTCATGATAATTATTTTAGCAATTTAGGATAAAAAAATTCATGATAATTTTTTTTAGCAATTTAGGATGAAATAAAAAGTTATAGATGAAAAGAAAATTAGATGATTTTTTATTTATATTTTTGAAAATTAGCAAAAAAATGTAAATTAGAGGCTTAATGTGTTACATTTGAAATTTAAAAGCTTAATGTAACATATAATATAAATTGAAGGCTTAATGTGATACACTTGAAATTTAAAAGTCTAATTTATCAAAATACAGAGTACTAAAGTGCATTTATCTTTTTAAAGTAAAAGTTCAAATTTAAAATTTAATTTTTTTTTATAATTTCAAAATTTAATTCAAATATACTTTTTTATAAATATCTTTAATAAAAAAAAATATCTGATGATATATTCAAAATGCATATGATAAAAGGATAAACAAAAAATTATAAAATTATATGTAACTAACAAATCAAGCTGGGCTTCAAGCCGGATGTAAAAAAAAAAAAAAGTAATAAGGTTCAAATCCAATCCAAAAAAAATTTGACAGACTTATATTCAAATTGAATAGGATTTTTTCAGACCTGTTTTATTGAATTTTAAACTTTTGATTCTTTTTTGTTTTTTTACATCCCTAGTGAAAATCAAACTAGTCTAAATCTAATGATAGAAAAGGGTCCACTATGTTCAGGAAAGGTTGGTCGAAAGTAATTAGGAAAACGTAGACAGTCGCCGGTGGCTAACATGTAGCTACCCCGCTGTTTCTACAACGCCAAAGCTGTTGAACAAATATATGCATTCTTTACGAAGACAAATTTAGGGTCCATAAAGTTCTTCGAAACTAATATTAAACCACGAAGGTCCAAAATATATAATATATTAGATTATAAGATTACTTCTTGGAAGCTTGAATGGCGTTGCTGAATTATTGCTTCTCATTGCACGAGGAGGGTCACCAAAAGTTCCAAGGAGCTGATCAGTTTGACATAAAAATATATATAATATATGAAGGCTGCGCACGCACAAATATATACAATATATAAAATTGGCAATAAGACTTAAAAAAATAATTTATGCCATGAAACAAGAATAGCAGAATTGGCCAACTTTTACAATAATATATATTTTGCTTTCGGAAAAAAACGAAGTTATTTGTACAGTACAGGAATTAGTTAACTTTGGCGTAATGTCTTGATGCATGAATCAGTCCTAAGAGTTGCAAAATGCAGCTATAAATATTCTTAACTTGCGAGTGAATTTATCAACATCATCAACTGTGATCATTATTAAGTACATGTGATAATTTGGCATCAACTAATCCTCTAAAATCCGTGACATAATTCATCCAAATTGAATTTTCAGAAACTTGTTTTGAATCAAAATGGTGAGTGGTTTTCCACAGGGAGGGAATAAGGTTACAGTTTTGAGTATTGATGGAGGTGGCATTAGAGGCATCATTCCTGGCACTCTCTTGGCCTTTCTCGAATCCAAGCTTCAGGTATTACATATATATATATATAAATTTTTTCATGTTTGATCATATATATAATTTGGTGAATGTGGATTGATTTTGTTAGGAGTTGGATGGAGCCGATGCAAGAATTGCAGATTATTTTGACATTGTGGCAGGAACAAGCACCGGTGGGATCGTAACCACCATTCTTACAGCTCCAAACAAAGACAACCGACCTCTGTTTTCTGCAAAAGACATCAATGCCTTCTACTTGGAACACACGCCCAAGATTTTCCCTCAGAGCAAGTAAGTCGCATTAATTGCAGTAAAATTAATATATGGTAAATTAATCAATTAAAACGTGAAAATTTAACATTGATTTTCTCATAAAAAAAAATTTAATATTCTTATTACTAAAAGAAATCTCTGGAACATTGGGTGTTTCTGCGGAATCAGCCAAGGCAACATCCTTGCAACGATAACAAGTTTCTTGAGCGGGGGTCCAAAATACAACGGCAAGTACTTGCACTCGCTGCTGAAGACCATGCTCGGTGGCCTCACACTCAAACAGACCTTAACAAATGTGGTCATACCGGCTTTTGATATTAAACGTCTTCAGCCTGTGATTTTCTCAACCAACGAGGTATTATAATTTAATTAATTACCAATAAACCCCCACAATTTCAAACTTTAATGGGTTTAATGTACTCTGACTGAAAACGACAACGAATTGATTAAAATCGTGTATAATATGCAAGGCAAAATCAAATGCTGGAAAAGATGCACAGCTTTCAGACGTGTGCATAGGAACCTCTGCAGCTCCCACTTTTCTTCCCGCACATTTTTTTGAGACCAACGACAGCCAAGGAAAGCCTCACCGTTTCGATCTCATCGACGGCGCAGTTGCTGCAAACAATCCTGTAAGCAATTAATTAATTTAAAAGTTTAATTACTCTGTAGCACTGTTTCTCTATAACAATAAAAATAAAATATAAAATATACGAAGATCTTTCCTATCAGCTTAAGTTTATGTAATTTTTGAACTCAGCAGTAATTTAACATATAATACACTTGTGATGATGCAATGACGATGCGCGAATTGTGAAATTTCAGACAATGATGGCCATCAGCGAAATTTCACGCTGCAAACAGTTGCCGGAGATAGCAGCGACAATGAACAGCAAAAAGATGCTGGTGCTGTCACTGGGAACCGGTGCAGCTAAGCTAGAAGAGAAGTACAGTGCAGCTCAGGCCAAGGAGTGGGGTTTGCTTGGTTGGCTCTATGAAGATGGAAACACACCCATTTTAGATGTTTATGCCGATGCAAACTCGGATATGGTCGATATTCATGTTTCTTCACTCTTCCACTCCTTCAATAGCAACGGAAATTACCTCCGTATTCAGGTACGTACCGTTTATCTTTATTTATTTATTTATTTAAATCATTAATTGAAAATAACGATGTACGTATAATTAAACAGGATGATACATTGATCGGCGATGAGATATCAGTGGATATGGCAACTGAGAAGAATTTGCTGAGGCTTGTGGAGATTGGAGAGGAGCTATTAAAGAAGCCAGTTTCAAGAGTCAATTTGGAAACCGGAAAGTACGAGCCTATCCTTGGAGAAGGTACAAGCGCAGAAGCGCTTGCCCGTTTTGCCAAACTTCTGTCCCACGAAAGGAAGTTTAGACGTCAACAAAAATGAGAAAAACTTTTATTTTGTCCATTTTGTAACCTTTATTTCTTTATTCTTTTTTTCTTTTTTTAAATCTGAGTCGTAATGTTTATTTCATTATTAATTTTTTTCAATTTGAATTGCAACGTTATTTCTTTTGTAGCTTTTCTACAAGGAATTAATCAATTTTTTTTTTTCTGTTGATAAAATGGTTTTATATCACCTCCTGAATTAGAAAATTATGGAGCAGCTGGGCTTTTCATGCGGCTTGGGTTAATTTAATTATGAGAAGTGTGACTGCGGTCATTTTTTATGTTATTTTAGTTAATAAAAAATCTTATAGTGATATTAGGTCGGAAAGAGGTTTAAGGGAAGATGACCTTCTTTCACTTAATCTCTTTCTTTCTTTCTTTACCTGAAGGTTTCATTGCCTTAATCATAAATGCAGTGTACTAATCACATCCGTGGTATTCGTATCGCACCTTCTATTTATTGATGATAGCCTTTTGTTTGCCAAGGCTTTTTCTAGGGACGTTATAGGAGGCGCGATCCTACAAGTTTGCAGTGGAAAAAAATATGTGGCGTGGAGATTTACTAAGTTAAGGCTAGCAATTTTATTATCCGAGTCCTATAATATTGATCTATCTGAAATCTTTTTTATGCCTATGAAATTTACTAATAAGAACTTGTTTGGACATATTTTATACTTTTTCAAATTAATATTTTAATTTATTGAAATATTATTTTTGAAGGTGGATAAAATACAATTGTCCTCCGACATGGATGCTTTTTGTTTTATTAAACTAAATAAAATAATGCCACAGAAGCAACATGTCGTTGTAGTATAGTGGTAAGTATTCCCGCCTGTCACGCGGGTGACCCGGGTTCGATCCCCGGCAACGGCGCTTTTTTTATTTATTTTTTTGTGTGGGTCGGATGGACGTCTGTCAAGCCCAAATAGGAAAGAATTTGACTACATCAAAGCCCAAACAAGTAGATGGGGGTATCTTCATGTTACCAAATACCAATTGGGGCCGTGTCTGTGCCTTTGAATTTTTATTTTTATTTAGCAAGAATCCCTGCTAACACTCTGGGTAACAAATTCTCCAATGACAAATACGTAATTAAACAAACACTAATATGGCCAGCCTCCAACTCCAACTGCCAATAGTAATATGAAAAGTGCGAGCTAATAATAATAATGTAACCGAGTATGGGAGTTGAGGTTCAAGTCTTAATAGTCTTATTTGGATTCAAGTGCTTCTCTCCGCTGGTACTGCACGAAGGAGAGATAGTATGATTTAAACCAAAATGAAAACAGTAGGAAGATCGGACATCGAAGCAAACTCGGCCATGGATGATGAGAATGGCAATTAAATTCACGGGTTTGGATATCTGTCTTACACGGGGCATGTTTCAATATGATAAATGGATTTAAGATGGATGTTAAATATTCATTTATTTTTAAGCCGGTAAGGGTATCCCATACCCGAATTCACTTTTTTTTCTTTCTTTTCCAAGTAAAAGTTTTTCTAAACTGTAAATAAAATGATAATTTTCTGCAAAAGTTTAATATATATATATATATATTTTGAAGTATTTGAAATCAATGTCTAATTGAAATTATAAACTTCTAATAGATCAACTATAGACTTATATTTGAAATAAAATTGAAACTATTTACTAATTCAACCATGTATATATTATTGGCAAATATTTATACATATACATAAAAATAGTTATGTATAGAAGCATGCTAAAGATGAGAAGGAAACATATCCAATTAAATTATGAATAATTACAATTTATATAAAAAAATCTTACTTGATGTAACAATTGATATATGTTGGTTATTAGCAAAACAACTACAACAAAAGTAACAACAGATCTAGTGACGATATGAATAAAAAACCAACAAAGTTAAAAAATGATAGCACACAAGTTAATGATTAAAAATGCAATAACAATTCTTGAAATTTGAAAAAAAAAAATTTGTCAGTATTGGAATAATTTAGTGTTGGTCATATTTTGTAATCTTACATTGCTAGTTGCCAAAAGAAAAAGAAAAGTTTGGGTTGGATTTCAGGTATCTGTGAACTCGATTAGTTCGAATTTGGACATACTCATTTAACTATAAAGCATATTTGAGTTTGAATTTCATGTGTTCAAGTAATTCACGTCCCTTAGCCATTCCTAATGGATGATTCGACCTTTGTGAGTAGTTGAGTTGAATGAGGACGAGTTAGGGTTAAGCTAAATGGTACATTATATAGAAAAGCCTTTTGAGCTCAACAGAATCCTAAAATTTAACTATTGGGTGAGCCTGAGCGTGAATGGCAAGTTGAACAAGAACATAAAATTTGTAATGAGCTCATTTTTCTCTAAAACATGACAAATTTTAACACCACCATAAACAATACATGAATTTGTCTATATTTTTTAGAGTTTATATTTGTATATAATGGATCGGATTAGTAACATATTAACCTGTTAAAAATCCGTTATATGAATGAATCTTACTGGGTTAACCCACAAAAAAGTGTTTGACCTGTTTGTTTGTTTTTTTTTTTTTTTTTTTTTTTTTTTTTTTTTTTTTTTNCTAAGCCAAAGCCAATATGAGAAAACCGAGGTACGAACTTTGTTATCTTTATCTTCTTTTGTTCTTTTCAGGTCAAACAATTTTTTTTTTTACCTTCATATAAATTTTAGAAAAAAGAAAATAAAATTAAGCACTTTTTGTGCTGGTATAAGAAATGAAATTATTATCATTTCTTTTCTTTTCTTTATCATTTCATTTTGATTTTGTTGTCATCACATCTTTCAGCTTTTTTCAAAAAAAAAAAGTGCGAGCTAATAGAGGGAAAGAGTATTTCCTTTATTTTTCTTCTTTTTTAAGTAGATTTCATATTTGACGGATCTAGATTTATTTTTTTAAATAGATATTAAGTATGATGTTTTAGATTTTTATTAGACTTTAAATTTGTAAAATGATATTTGTGTTTTTGACATCTTTCAAAATTAAATAAATATATAGAATTTATTCTTGTTATTAATATTTATTTAATTTTATATTATCATTTATTTTGTTCACTGCAATTATTTTTTAGTTTAAATTATTAATCAAGATAATTTCTTAATTTCTTAAAAATATTTGTAATTAACCTTAAAATGTTAAAATATTGAGTTACAGACTACAAGGTAATTTAATGAATAAATTTAAATTTTTATATTTTAATTCAAAATTTTAACAAATAGAATTTGAGTAAAAAAAATTATAATACAAAATGATACAATACCAATACACTAAAAAAATTAATATATTGTCTAAATTTTTTTAAAAGTAAAGTGAAAACGAAGAGGAAGAAGAAAGATAGCACACTGGCAGTTAAAGTGGGCATTTTTAAGCAAATGCGCGAGCTCTGAAGATGAGAAAATTTACTGCTGGTGGTTTTGGGTGATAAAGAATTCTCAAATTTCAAGTTTGGGTTTCCCCTTAATGGCAAATCTTTACAGATCAAGGTACCCAAATCCTTACTTTTGTCGATTCTTCAGCTAATCTTCAAAAAATTTAATGCAATCTTACTGTTTCAAAAATCATCTTACTTTTATGCAGCGAAGGTCTCAGCGCCAGACCTCTAGCTGCTTCCGATGAGATTCAGTTGAGGATTGATCCATTGCAGGGGGACCTTGATGATCAAATTACGGGTCTCCATACTCAAGTTAGACGGCTCAAAAGTGTACGTTTATTTATTTTTCCTTTGTTTGTGTTGTTGGGAAGAAAGACTTTGTGCCTAATCTTTAGGCTTAGAGATGGAGATTCTAGCAATGTGATTATGGGTTAAATTATGTTAATTGACATTTTGGTATTAGGAGGAGGATGTTCAGAATGGGAACAATTAGTTTTATGTCTTCCACTGATTTACTGATTTAGTTGAAGTTCTGCTAAAATGCACCGTGTCCAACATTTTCATATCATTTCTAATCTAATATATATTGTGACATTTTTGGATTATAAATAGGTGACTTGTTTATGAACATTGATACTTATCGTGGATCACCTTCATAGTTTGAATCCTCAAACTTGATGCTGTTGGGTATATGAGTTCTTTTTATGGTTTTTTTTCGGATTTTATTGTCTTTGGTCTTTCTTTTTTTCCTTTTTTGTGTGTGCTTTCGAGTATGAATATGTATCTATCTCAACTCAAATGAAAGCGTCTTTAAAAGCATGTTGTTATTGCCGCATGCTAGAGAAAAATATAAAAGACACGATGATACTATGTTGAATTGCCACTTTTCCTATAACTATTAGCTGTCAGGAGGTGAATTGTTATGTGATTTATATTTTTCTCTAACACTCTTCTTCACATGTAGGCATGTTTGAGTCTTTACATGTATATTTTTGGTCCGGTTTCTTTTAAACTCATTTTTGGATCCGTATTTATATATTTATTTTCGAGTGAAATTGTTGAGTTTTGAAAGGACCTCTCGGACCTTTTGACTCTGATAATATGTTGAATTACTTAGGAAGAAGTGGTAATTCAACTTTTCAATATGCAAGTTCAACCCCTATTATAACATTTTTAAATTCAAAACTTTTAACTTTTAATTTTGCAGGGGTTTATTCAAAAGGGTTTATTCATATCTCTTTCTCCTTTCTTTAAAGAAATACATGATAGAAAAATTATTGTTATTGTGATTTGTGAAAATTGAACCATAAATCATTTTCTTCTTCTAAAGTAGAGTGGATAATAAAGGAACAGACAGGTGTTATCTTATCAATGAGAACTAACCTATAAAAGTTCTCTAATCGATCAGCAGCTCTTTTGAGACTCTTGTTATCAGTCAGCATTGGGCTGTGGTGCTCAAGGATGAAGAAGGTGGTGAGTGGAAGTGTGTGACGCAGCTGACGCTTGAGTGTATCGTTTGAAGGGAATAAAACGTAGTTGGAGGGGGATGTGGTTAGAAAGCCTGGGCTTCCTCAGTTCTTTGAGTTTCTATGATGTTTCCTGATCTCTAATCTTGTGAGGCATGACATAGATATCCTCATGGGGGAGACCTATGATGTTTTTAATGGGATACTTTTTTAGTAGAAGGTGGTCCATTACCATATATATTCATCGTGGTTTCAATCATCAAATTGTGCTTGATAGGTTCATAGGGCGTTTTATACTCATATGCACTTACAAATCATGTGCCAATAGAAAGAGACGTTCTTTCTGGGGGTATATATTGATATTATTTTACTTTTGAAAATTTTAATTAGTACTTAGTAGTGTACAAAGAGTTGCCATCTTAAACATCAGAGTTTAGTTGGAAATTGGAATGAATGTAAAATGGTATTCCTGCTTCAAGCATAATATTCAACTATCTTACCCCTTATCTTTCCAGTTAAAATTATACCTCATGATGCACATACAAAGCTTCGGTTATAATCTCAAAACTTTAGAGTCAATATTACATAGGGGTGGAGTTTAGTTTTTTTTATTTTAGACACAATTTTTAAGGTCATGACATAAAAGGCTGTTGCTGTGAGTCAAGTGGTTTCTTCATGGCTCTTTGAGAAGTTAATTAGGCTTTTTAATCATATAAAGTTCAGTAACCTGCCTCTTAGCTGTTGCTAGTAGATTTAGCCACTTTCCTCATGTGAGTAATTCATCAAATTGATTAATGCAGCTCTATATTTGGGATCAAAGTAGAACTATGCTATAAATAAAGTATTTTTTCATCCTCTTTTTTTATGCTCTTTAATTTGAGTATTGCTACACAGGTGGCTCAAGAGATTGAAGCAGAAACAAAAGTTCAAAATGATATCATCTCAGATTTGGTAAGTCTCTTTCTTGGATTTGGGCATGGGGTGAGGGGCAGGCAGCCTCATTAATCTTTTATGATAATCATGAATTTAGTCTTTTATAACCGTATTGACTCATACTATGGAAAAAACTGACTCCATTCTAACAATTTTCTTTTTCTGTTTCTTACAAACAGCAAATGGCCTTGAGTCAAGCTGGGGATGGAGTGAAAAATGGCATGAGGAGATTGAGAAAAGTCACCCAGCAGAGCTCGAACCACATCTTACATGTAATCATTTTCGGACTAATTTTTTTCACTTTTATTTACATGTTGTCCAAGCTAGCTAGAAGATGAAGACCAGCTAATTTTCCAGCCACATGTTTCCTGCTAAAGCAGATATGGTAATCGGGAAACCGAAGAACCTTATCTTGGTCTTGATACACATCGAAATCTAGGTGTATGATAAAAGAGTTTGCATATTGAGAGCTTAGCTTTTGAAGTTTTTCTTCATTGAAGGTTTTTTTTTCGTTTATATCAATTAACCATACTGTTAGGTCAGATAGGCTTTTTTCGTTTATAATCAATTAACCATACTGTTAGGTCAGATAGGCTTTTTTCGTTTATAATCAATTAACCATACTGTTAGGTCAGATAGGCTTGCCAAATTAATACGACATATGCTTGCATCATGTTTTGAGACCGTGACATTCTAAAAGATAATAGATGGTGGACACTAAAAAGAAGAAGCTTTCTTTTAACTTTCCTTGCTTCAAAATTCTATGCCCTGATTATAGATATTGTTGATCTAGGAAAGTAACTGACATTTGAAACTTTCTAATTTTAGATCAAAAATTGTTTACTTCCTCGTAATTACCTTACAAGGTTTTATAATGTTCACTCTGCTTTGTACTAATAGCTAGAGAAAGAAAGAAAGAAAAAAAAAAAAAAATATATATATATATATATATCTATATATAAAATGCAAGTGGGTTTGTTTTATAAGTTTTGTTAGTTTAATTTATATATATATGAATTTATTTTTTAATAATTTTTTACAAATAATGAAAACTTGGCATTATTAGTGTGTGTTTGTCAATGTTTAATTTGGTTTAGGAGCACCTAATACTGAGTGGCCATGGTGGTGGAGTTGGGTCAGAAATGGTTCAAAGTCATTTGGAGAATAATATTTCATATATGCGTGTGTGTGTGTGTGTGTGTGTATTTTAGGCCATTTTTATAATAATGAAATTAGTGGATTGTCGACTTTTCTTTCACATGAAAATCCATTATTTATAAGATATTTTAGCCATTTTACTTATTCAACTAATTAGCAAAATGTCAAATATAGTTTCTAGACTTTATAGACTAGTTTAAAACATTTATTTTGGAAGTTAAACTTCTTCTTTGTATTGTTCTTTTGTCTAAGTATGGTTGGTTTAAATGATACGAAACATCAAGTTTTGTACGACCTACTTTTTCTGAAAAGTAACAACTGAATTTGAAATTTTCTAAGCATGCTTAAGACATTTTCCACTTGCAGACTTATTCAATACCAAATCTCTCTCGGCTATCATTTTTATTTTTCTGAATCAAATTGCTTCTTAATTAGGGTAATTTAGTGATTTTCTCTTTGCTAGAATATGTCAAAATATTTCTCATCTCTCTCGTATCTAACACAATTTATAAAGCATGTATCTCTGGTTGACATTTTCTTATGCAAACTCAACGTTCTTCCTCTATTCGATTACATCAGATCAGACAGAATCAAGTCAGTTTTAGTTCTAATTACTATACATAATTAGCACGCCAAGTTATTTCTATTAATATATATAGGGAAAAGTACAACTATATAATTTTTATTTTGCAAGTTGTATGAATATATATATTTATGTACGTGACAGATGGTCCGTCTTGATCACAATTATTAATAGATCAAAGGTAGTGGTTTTGTCTGTCATTAAAAGAAAAAAGAAATATGTTATAAACCAGTACGTTTCTAAAGCCTTCTAAAGTAAATTTGTTTAATCGTTCACCAAAAAACAAAAAAAAAAGTAAAATTGTTTAATCCCCCCAAGAAAAAAATAAAAAAGAAGAAGATTTTACCCCAAAGTTTCTTTAAAGAGCCAGTTGAAAATTTCAAATATTTAAAGTACTAAAATTGTCGCCAGTAGACAAAGAAAGGATAATTACTCTTTTGTTTTTTTGGTAAATGAAAGGATAATTACTCCTAGAAAATAATGTTAAAAAACGAAGAATGATCTTCCAATTTGCAATGATATGGTCACAGGGAAGAGAAAAATAAAATGTAGGAAAAAAAAAAGGAAAAGTGAAACACTTTGAGCTTTCCAATTAGGTAATTACACGTTTCCTATCTTTCACGTTCTCTGGCAATGCTAGGTCACCTAAACCTTTTACTTTTGCTTCCCCAATTTGTCTTATGTTCAATTTAATACCACAAAAAATTTCCAAATTTCCTCATGAACATTGATTTTGTGCTCTTGAAAGTTGTTCTACTTTTTTTAATTCTTTTAGCTTTTTTTTTTTTTCCCTGATGGGCCACAGATTCCTCTTGGGGTGGATCTGATTCATGTGCCATTATCAAGAAAAAGAAATTATAATAATACACCAACCCAAGCACTACAAACTAACCCCCTCTTGATTTACCAAAAAAAAACTAACCCCCTCTTGATTAATTATGGAACCAAAATTAATATAAAATTATTAACTAGTTAAGTCCTAACAACATATCCAAATATGCCTAGGTCCTGTTTAAAATAACTTTTTGATTATGTTCTTTTTACAATTCTCATTTTTATTTGAAAGTTTTCTTAAAAACTACACTTTATTATATTTAATTTTTCAATTTTCCTAAAAACCTAAAGTAATTTTTTGAAAACCATCTAAAAAAAGTATCAAAAATCTAGAAACAACATTTCAAAAATCATGCCACACAAAATCTTAATATGCCATTTTCACAAACCCAAAGAGAATGCACCAAAAACAAGTGCCATTTTTTTTTTCTCAGTTTTTGAAAAAACAAAAACCCATTTCTCTAGTTTTGAGAAACATCCATGGGACCAACATGAAAAATTATACAAAATATTTGAGATGCAAAATGCACATGGACATGGACATGCACATGCATATGAACTCATTTTCATGATCTAATCCATGACAGCCTTTTTTTAATATTACCAAAAACAAAATACATGCCAGCCTTTTGCCAGCTCCAATTCACTGTTGAAGAAAAAAATAATAATAATAAAGACAGTATAGATTAATTAAGCAATTATAATCCCACTATTGCCCCATGATTCACAAAGTCCTTTTTTTTTTTTATGGTTCACAAAGAATCAATACTATAGCCTTCCCATCTCTGCACGTGTCCTCGACAATTATTTCCCAACACGTGTCTTTTAAGCAAAGCCGGTGTTATTCTTTCCGAATACACTAGTTGGTTAGCTTTTTATCATCGCTAACCATGTCTATTCTCTAACATGCCCAAACAGACAAGCACGACACTAAGGCATAGAGAGATTTTTTTATTATTATTTATTTTGTTGGTTGAAATGGACATTTTAGTTGTTTTCCATTTGTAACGGCTACATATTTTTTTTAATAATTTAAAATATAAATTTTATATTTTATATTTCTCTCTCCAATTATCCAAGCGAAACGGCTAATCACAACCAGCTAATTGAAAATGGAAAAAGCGTATAAAATATGAGAAATTCTGTTCTACAACGAAGACGTCCTAATCTCACCTACAGTAAGTCGACACGTGTTCTGGACACGGGTGTTTGACTTGGTATATTACCCTTTTATACCTTATGATTAAATTTCCAAATGGCTAAACTTCGTGTATGCATTGAGCTCATGATTTCTAAGGTCAGACCGTTCGTACCCTACCCGAACAGAACACACATATACTATTTATTTATTTTTTTGGAGGGGTATTCTAGTAAAATTACCGACCATGCTAGCAGCTGTTCAAAAGTTTAGCGCGGAGGATAGACTATGAAAGTGAAACCTCTCTCAACTAGATCAAAAAATAAAATATTATCATTTATTTAGCCGAAATGCGAACCCAAGCGGAGCAGAAAAGGACGCCTCACTGACTCTCAGCAACCGACACATGTTAAAACCCAAAGTCATAATTGTAATTTAGAATCTGCTAAAAGGGCAAAACGAAAACGAAAACCATGATTAAGTTACGACAACGACCGTAACGGGACACGCGTCGAATAAACACGATTCGAGATTAGGTGTTCCTATCGTATCTGATCCTTGAAGAAAGTTCAAAGAAAGAAAGAGTGCGAAAAATATGACCAATTAATATTATTCACAATTTCACACCGCCATTGTGGAATTGTTAAAGCTGCCGGGTTAACTCCGTTATTACGTAATAAATGTTCTATACGCGTTTGGTGCACATGCGTGTATATATAATAATGAAATACAACAAAAGTAATATATAAGATAAAAACGATCGGAGGAATCTCAAAGCATTATTATTGATTAAGCCTCCACTTTTGTTATTATTTCCCTCTCCTTTTTTATATATTGTCATCTTTGGGCTCACAAACTCTAAAACTCTCTCAACCATTTTTGACTCTCTCACCCTCAAAAGGCTCTCTCTTTCTTTGTTAGAGAAAGATTAAGGATAAGAATATAAAGATGGGTTTGTTCTCAGGCTTTCAAGTTTTGGTCGTTTTAGGTCTTTTGGCCACCTCATGCATGGCTCAAGCACCGGCTCCTGCACCGACTCAGCCACCACCGCCGGCTTCGACTCCAGCGCCTGCTCCTTCAACACCGGCTCCGACTCCGACTCCGACTCCGACTCCAGCTCTAGCTCCGGCTCCGAATGCGTCTTCACCATCTCCATCTCCTACTACCCCACCAGCTTCAACCCCGGCTCCAGCCGGAGAAGCCCCGGGCCCTTCGGCTCTGTCTCCAAACGCTTCTTCACCACCCGCGCCGAACGCTCCTGGCGCTGGCGGTCCTTCAGCCGATACTCCAGGCTCTCCTGAGACGCCAAATGGAAACGGCGCTTACGCTCCTAGCGGAGCCGCTATTGCTGCCACTGCTCTTGCTGCGACTTTCTTTGCCGCTGTGTTGGCATAGACGAATCCAGGAAAGACTCATCGACGGCTTTTGCTTCTTTCATTTTTGATGGACGGATGAGATCTGTTATTTCTTTCTCTCTTGTTTTATTATTTTTATTTTTAATTTACTAGTGTTTTTATTTTTTGGATATTTATTTGTTACATCGATCTTTGTTTATTGTGATTGTTCATGATGATTTCATATTATTGGGTTTGAGAGATCAGGTGGTGGGGATTTGGGGCGGTGATTCATTGTTTGGCTTCAATACGTGTATCCATTTGTAGATTGTGTCCGTTTGTACATCATTATTAATAGTTTAATAAAACAGTTTGTCATTCTTTTTTTTTCCCTATTTTCTTTAATTTAGTTTGTTAATCAAAATTAATTTTATTAGCCATGATTGATTATTTATTATAATAATATGGTTCCGATTTCTTTGTTTTATTAATTTATATTGGAATTTTATTTATTCTAGCTAGCTACTTAAAAAGTCTACCTATTGATATTTAATTTTTTATAAATTATAATTTTCAATTATTAATATATCGTTACATAATTGCCATTTCCATTGATAAATAAAAAAGTCTTCTAGAACTTGGAGTTAGTCATAAAGCTTGAGGAATCCAATTTAGGGAAAAAAAAAATGGTAGACGCATTGCATTTTTTATTTTATTTTACCTTTTTTATATAAATATAAATTGAAATCATAAGACAAATATTTTAATAATATTAACTTTATCAAAATATTTACCAATTATGTGATAAATAATGTGTTAATATTTATAATTTTATTTATTTATCTATATAAATTTTATTTATTAATATTTAAATTATATTAACATACTAACTAATAATATTTTAATATATATTTATACTATTGCTCAAAATATCATCTAGTTTTTTCATTTTGAAATAGAACAAAATTCTACATTCGGATTCGATAGGACTAAAATCGTGCCAAGAATGAAGTACCAAGAAGTTTCTGGTACCTCTAGAGTCTAGACAGATGTCCCAGAAATACCAATTTTCATTTTTAGATAATAATGAAGTCAATAAGACTTTACTTTCCTCTTTGTTAGGCTGCCTTTTGTTGAAAAATTCTGTTGCTAATAGAAGTAAAAAAAATTAATTAATTTTGTTGGTTTCCAGTGCTTGAAAATTGACCCAAATAATTAAAAAGCTACCACTACTTTTAAGTGCTCCATTAAAGTTGTGTTATAGATTTCAAGGATTAACTAGCGTGCAGATTTGTGCAAGTGCAATTATTAATTTGACCTTAACCGCTAGATGAAGTGAGTACATATGAGACAAAGGGACCCAAGATAAAGACTCAATTTCATTCATCCTATTGGATTTTTCTATTCCTTATACATTAGGATGTGTATCGGTTAAAATCTGATATATTTTAATAATCAATCTAATTTAATTAGTGATTGGATTGGATCAATTTAGTTAATCGGTTTTGTTTCAATTTTTATTTAATTTTTTTAGACTTTTTAAAATTTAATTTTTGAGCTTTTTTACTTTGAATATTTGGCATTTAAGTTATTTTTTGTACTAAAAATTTATTGTGCTATAATTTTGTTTAAAAAATTATGTTATTTTTCAAAACCTAACACATAAAATGCCCACTAAATAATCTAAATTTTTTTTTTCAAAACTTAACACATAAATAATTAAAAAAATAACAGAACAAATACAAATATTAAACTAAAACAAAATAAAATTACTACACTAATACAATAACTCAGTAATCCAAATCCAAATTTAAGCTAATATAACAAAGCCTACATACCAATAATATTAAACTAATTGCCATATATTTTATAAAAAAAATAAAATAATCAGTTCTGATTTGATCGATTTGGTCAATTTTTAACACTTTTGAACTGAACCGAATTTAATTTCAGTTTTTAATTTTTTAAAATCGATTCAACTCAATTATATTAAAATAACCAATTTAAACATATTAAATTTAATTACATCAGTTATTTTAATTTATTAGTTTTTTTTTACACCCCTGCTTGGATCATTCATGTGATATAATTCCATTTCATTCTTAATTAATCTATCAAGAGAAAAAAAGCTGCACGATTTATCTTACATGATGAGTTAGATACGCAATATTTGATTGATAATAATGGTGATGGAATATATTGTGTACTATATCCCTATAAAGCCTAGTTTCTTTCTTTTTGGGACTGGTCAATTCTGTCATGAACTTTTCTGAGAAGATGGTTTCAATTATATTTTATGTGGTTGTTTATATGGGTCGCTGTAAAGAAAATGTGAGAATTAAACGATCCCATTCATTAAAAAAACAAAGGTTTAAATCCATTTTAATAAATTTTATAATTAATTTTGTTAGTTTTACAATAAATTTTAGCATTTTAGCATTTTAATATTTTATATTTTAATAAAATTACAATATAATTTAATTCAATTAAATTTAATATTTTTTTTATCAAAATATAATTACATGCAGCACATATTAAACTTCGTTTTGTTAAAAAAGAAATAATTACACTTTACTATTTTTTAAATTATTTTATCTATTTTCTAAAATATTAAAAAAATTATTTAAATTTATTTTTCATCTAAATTTTTTTATTTCATAAATTGCTAAATACAATTTTTTATCATGGAAATTTTTTTAAACATGAAATTTTTTAATCCTAAAATATTATTTTTCTAATTCTTTTACTATAATATTTTTTCATCATAAATTGTTAGTAGTTACACTTTAAAATTTTTTTCATCCTATATATTTTTCATCATGATTTTTTTAAAATTTTTTTCTTTCCTATATATTTTTTTATCATAATTTTTTTCAGTCCTATATAGTTTTTCATCATGAAAATGTTTTTTAATCCTATTTTTTACATTCAATTTTTTTTTCATCCTCTATATGTTTTTTTCTCATCATGAAAATGCTTTTTTAATCCTATATATTTTTTCATCTTAAATTGCTAAAAAAATTTTTATCGTAATTTTTTTTTTTCCTCCAATATATTTTTTATCATGATTTTTTTCATTCCTTTACTTTTTTTTTTCATCAAGAAATTATTTTTCAATTCTATATATTTTTTCATCATGAATTTTTTTTCATCTAAATTTTTTTTTCATCTGAATTGTGAAATTGTTTTTTTATCATGAAAGTTTATTTCATCCTATATTTTTTTTTCATCATGATTTTTTTTCATTTCTATATATTTTTGCATTGTGATTTTTTTGTATCTATTTTTTTCATCCTAAATTTCTAAAAAAAAAAAATTATCATGAATTTTTTTCATCCAATATATTTTTCATCATGAGTTTTTTTCATTCATATATAATTTTTCATCATGAAAATCTATTTCCATTTTATATATTTTTTCATCATGAAAATATTTTTTAATCCTATATTTTTCATCTAAATTTATTTTATTCTAAATTGCTAAATATTTTTTTTTTTGTTTCACCCTATATAATTTTTCATTGTGAATTTTTTTCCCTTCCTATATATATTTTCTTAGGAAATTGTTTTTTTTTTATCTTAAGAAATTTTTAGATTAGAAAATCTACAGAAATTTTTAGAGAAAAATTTACAATAAAAAAACAAACTTTAGAAAAAATATTTAGATGAAAAAACTTTTCATAATGTAAAATATATAGAATGAATATAAAATTTCATAACAAAAAAATTATATTTAGCAATTTAGAATGAAAGAAAAAATTTAGAGGAAAAAATAAATTTTGATTTTTTTTAATATTTTGGAAATTTGATAAAATTTGTTTTTATAGATTACTAAAATGCATTTAACTATTTAAAAAAGAAATGACCTTAAAGGTCACATGTGTTAGTTTGATAGAAAATGTTAGATTTAATTGAATTATAATTTTTTTCATAAATTCAAATGTATTGAAATTCTAAAATTAATTGTAATTAAGAAAGTGAATTATAGAGGGTAACTAAAATGCATTTAACAAAAAACGAAGTTAAATACACTGTAGTACCATTTATGATTCAATTTGTTCAAATTAAGATTTATATAATTAATTTAAACACTTCAATACTTATAATTTTATAAAAATTATATTTTAGTTCTATGGTGTTAATTTTAATAGATTTTATCAAAATTAGATCAAGTGCGGCGCATGTAATCCTCAAAAAATTAGATTACTAGTTCTCTACAATAAATATTAATAGGAAATTATATATTTAGGAGAGCTGTTAGTTTAAATTTTTAACTTCTAAGTCAATATTTATCAGTAAATTGTAAAATATTGATTAACTTTTTTTCAATTTTAATAAATTAGCAATAATTAATAAATTAAATTTTAATAAGTCACATGCACGTTATGTAATCTAATTTTGATAGAATATGTTAAAACCAACTTAATTAGTCTAGATTATAATTTTTTGTAAAATTAAAAATATTAAAATATTTAAATTAATTTTAGAGATTCAATTACAAATTAAATAATAGAGAATAATCCAAAAAAAAGTCCATTTTGTGTGGGTTTCATTTTGGGTCCACTCCTACTCGATCTTACGTTGCCGAATTGGTTAGTAATTTGGTAATAATTTGCAAAGTTTTCAATATAACTATTATAAACTAAAGATTTAAATAAATTGAATTGAATTGAAAAGGTGAGTTCGATCAATTAATCAATTTTTTTAATATACCCATACTGAAAGTGAATGCGTTCGACAAACAGCAAGTCACGTTTGAGGAAGATGGTCGGACCATGTGTCTTCGAATGGTTTGGAAATAAAAAAAAAAGATTCCAGTCCAATCAACCTCCCTATCGTATCATAACAATCTAGAAAAATGATAAAAACATAACTTTATTTTTTCTTTTTTTCGGGAAATGGTTAATTCAATTCGTCTTCAAGGGCAACTACATATTTGCCTCTCAATGCTCAATGGAAACAAAACAAAAGAAATTGTTCAATTTAAAAGCCCGGGTAAAAAAAAAAAATAAATAAAAATAGGCCGGAGTAAAATATAAAAAAAAGAAGAAGAAGAAAAAGGCCGCGTAAATAAGTTGTAGTATTTAAACTGGATCGAAATAAGATCCATAGAATGTGAGCAGTTTTGGGCCCAATATTGAACTATAACCCAATTAGGGTCAAGCTTCTACACCCAGCTTGCCAATGGAAAAATTAGGGAATGATTCTTCTGGTACTACCAAAAACTAAAAATAAATAAATCAATAAAAAACTAAATCCAAACTAATTGCAATAATTATAACTAATCCAAAGGAAAATTAGGGAATGATTATGATAAATTAGTTTTTTACATATATATTTAGTGGGTCAGTTAATTTTTTGCTTAAATCCACAGTTTAAATTGAAGTTTCTAAAATAAATAAATAAAGTGTATAATTGAGGTGCGGTATTATATAAGTACAATGCTCTATATTGATTTCAAAGCGCCCAAATATTATGCTGCCCCACCTATAATACAGTGTTTACCTTATTATTCAAACCTAAAGGGGGTCATAGTTGCACAGTGTAATTTTTTCTTTCCTATTTTTTTTTGGGTTAATTTCAAAACATTCCAAAAGTAACGGCATCTAAAATGAGTGATGTTAGTGAATTGTCAGAAAATTGAAGATCTGATATAAGTCAAGACCAAACGTTAAATGTTAAAAGGTGTCAGTGGAATATTCTCCAAGTTACTTTGTTCTTATTCACCAAAAAAAAGTTAATTTGTTCTTTTTGTTTTTTTTAGTAAATAAGTTAATTTGTTCAGTACTGACTCTATTACACTGAAATCATAGAATGTCCTCCTAAATGTTTTGGTGGGCATTACCATCAAATTCTGTAGCTTTACCGTCAAATCCAACAATCTTTAAATATATGGGCTAGACTCAAGTGAAACCCACTTAAATAAACCCCTTTGGAGACCCCATTCTATGGTTGACACATGGCAAAAAAAATTTTGAAAAAAAAAAAAAAACCGGTGAAACCAATTGCAAAAGGGAAAAAATGGGGAGAAATAATGATATGGGCGGGAAAATGAAGGAATGGTCATAAAAATGCCACATGTCAATTTTGTTTTTACATCATATGGGAAAAATAACAGATTATGGAAAAAAGTTACATGTTTTGGACACAATTACGTATTATGGGAAAAAATACTGAATATGGGAACAAATTACTAAGTATGGAAGAAAGTTACGAATTTTGGAAACTATTACAACCGTAAGACAAAATTACTGAAAATGGGAAAAAATTACTAAGTATGGAAGAAAGTTACGAAGTTTTGAAAACATTACACCGTAAGATAAAATTACTGAATATGGATCAAAAATTACTATTTATGTAAGAAAGTTACTAATTTTGTAAAATATTACAACGTAAGACAAAATTACTAAATATGGACAACAAATTACTAAGTATGGAAGAAAGTTACAAATTTTGGAAAACATTACAACGTAAGACAAACTTACTAAATATGGACCAAAAATTACTAAGTATGGAAGAAAATTACAGATTTTGGAAACTATTACAACGTAAGAGAAAATTACTAAATATGGACAACCAATTACTAAGTATGGAAGAAAGTTACGGTTTTTGGAAACTATTACAACGTAAGACAAAATTACTGAATATGGGAAAAAATTACTGAGTATGGAAGAAAGTTACTTATTTTGGAAAACATTACAACGTAAGACAAACTTACTGAATATGGACCAAAATTACTAAGTATGGAAGAAAGTTACGGATTTTGAAAACTATTACAACGTAAGACAAAATTACTGAATATGGGAAAAAATTACTGAGTATGGAAGAAAGTTACTGATTTTGGAAAACATTACAACGTAAGACAAACTTACTGAATATGGACCAAAATTACTAAGTATGGAAGAAAGTTACGGATTTTGAAAACTATTACAACGTAAGACAAAATTACTGAATATGGGAAAAAATTACGGAGTATGGAAGAAAGTTACTGATTTTGGAAAATATTATACCGTAAGACAAACTTACTGAATATGGACCAAAAATTACTAATTATGGAAGAAAGTTATGTAGTTTGAAAAATTTTACAGCATAAGATAAAATTACTGAATATGGACCAAAAATTACTCATTATGGAAGAAAGTTACAAAGTTTGGAAACTATTATAACGTAAGACAAAATTACTGAATATGGACCAAAAATTACTAATTATGGAATAAAGTTACGGATTTTGAAAAATATTCCAACTTAAGACAAAATTACTAAATATGGACCAAGTTTTTTGGCCGTTTGGGTCTTCATGGGCAGCAGCTACCAGGCGAGATGGCAGGCTCTAAGGCAGGCGCCTGCCTTGGAGGTGGAGTTTGCCTTTTTTCCCCTGGATTTTTGGTCGTTTGGGTCTTCATGGGCAGCAGCTACCAGGCGAGAAGGCAGGCGCTAAGGAAGGCGCCTTCCTTGGAGGTGGAGTTTGCCTTTTTTTCCCCAAGTTATTTGGCCGTTTGGGTCTTCATGGGCAGCAGCTACCAGGCTCTAAGGCAGGCGCCGGCCTTGGAGGTGGATTTTGCCTTTTTTCCTAAATTTTTTGGCCGTTTGGGTCTTCATGGCAGCAGCTACCAGGCGATAAGGCAGGCGCATGCCTTGGAGTTGGATTTGGCCTTTTTTTCCCAAGTTTTTTGGCCGTTTGGGTCTTCATGGCAGCAGCTACTAGGCGAGAAGGCAGGCGCTAAGGCAGGCGCCTCCCGTGGAGTTGGATTTTGCCTTTTTTTCCCCAATTTTGTGTAACCCTTGGAGGTGGATTTTGCCATTTTTTCCCCAAGATTTTTGGCCGTTGGGTCTTCATGGGCAGCAGCTACCAGGCGAGAAGGCAGGCGCTATGGCAGGCGCCTGCCTTGGAGGTGGATTTTGCCTTATTTTCCCAAGTTTTTTGGCCGTTTGGGTCTTCATGGCAGCAGCTACCAGGCGAGAAGGCAGGCGCCTGTCTTGGAGTTGGATTTTGCCTTTTTTCCCCAAGATTTTGTGTAACCCTTGGAGGTGGATTTTGCCCTTTTTTCCCCAAGATTTTTGGCCTTTTGGGACTTCATGGGCAGCAGCTACCAGGCGAGCAGGCAGTAATTTTGGCCAACGTGTGTACTTATTTAAATTATTCTTTAAATGTTTAAATTTGTGTACCACATGATTTTGTATATAGTACGTACAGTTTTAAATTGGGTGGTTAATTTTTTTTATGCACTTATTTAGGGAGTTTAAAGAGTTTATTTCTATAAGTTTTCTTTTCAAAGGGTCTAACAATACATGGTCTTGTTATAGTTAAAATGATTTAATCAAAAAAAGTGTTCACTCTATTTTAAAACAGCAACTATATTTGTAAATCATTTTACCACTTTCAGTGTTTTGCTTTTATTCATTGAATGCCTTGAGCAATACTTAACTTGTACAATTTTGTATATTGCATATTCGATTTGGCACAAAATATATATATATATATATTTATTTATATTTATATATATATGTGGGATATCGGCTTCTTTACCAACCAACTACCACCAGCAATGTTAGTTACACATCTACCATTTGGATATGAAATCAAGTAATCAAGGGTGGTATCTCACTTCCTCTAACAACATACATGTTTAACAAAATCAATATTTCCTTTAGTTGGGATAAATAACCAAAAAAGGCACTATTTGCTAAGACCAAAACCCGCTATACATTATATGTTAACACCCTAATAATATTTATGTTGCTTAGCTAAAAGACATGCGCATGAAACAAAACAGCCAACATAACTATTTGTCGGATATTACGGAGGCGGCCGGGTAGAAGGATCCACTGCCGCCCAAACGTCCTGCTTCAGCTTCAGTAACCGCCTCTTCCGTCTCATCTACTCGGCGTCGATTTCCACGAGATGAAGATGGAGCGGATGGCCGGGATTTTGGTCTAGATGATGCACGAGTACGGATGGTACCAGGATTTTGGGAGGACTTTTGAGCATCACCACGTTGTTTTCCGGTTCATCCCATTACTCCCAACAAGCAATTTTATAGGGGCAGCTTATCCCCTTGGCAACCACAATTGTACCTCGAATTTTCCCTGTCCATCATAACAATCCTGGTTAATCACAGCAACCCACATTTATTCACAAATCAGAGTTGAGACGATCAATACAGAGGCAGTTCATTAAAAAATGGCTGCTGGCATTACCATAACATACTTCGATAAATTTTTCAGGCATGCATTCTCACAAACTCAATAAAATCCAAATTTTTCCCACACTATTTGTCAATATTATAAAGCATTGTGGCTATCAATTCTGTTAATAAACTCATACATGAATATGCCTTGCACATTCCATAAAGAAAATAATCTTACCCAAGGGAAATGAGTCCCACAGCCAAAACTACATTTAAATGAACCCAATCAAAATAAATTTTGCATGTCTTAAAGTTTATTATGCTTATGAACATGATGTCAGGAAGATTATGAACGATGAATATATCTAGTCAGCAGTGTTTGAATGCGTTTAAACACTTGTACCCTTCCACAATGAATAACATAATTTTTTGTGAGCACTACAACTTTGTCTACCAAATGGTTATATATATCTTTCTATGACTGCTTACAACAAATGCACATACAATCAATATCAGTCCCAGTTTTCCATATGTTTTCTGGAAATTTAATTTCCGAAAGCCAAACTGAACATAGATAAATTTTTTTTAGGGTGAAAATGCTTTGAACTTGTCATATATACACCTGTCTAAAACATTCAAATTAAAGATATACCTGGGGCTGCCGACGCTTATCTGTACGGGGTGTATCAGCGTGCTGCGTTCATCGACGGGCAGGCGTAACACCGAATGAGGTTGCCTCCTCGTTGCTTGCTTACGGCTTCGCACGTTTCGAGTGTGGAGGGGGACGGGTGGGGGAGGAGGAGGAGGAGTGGGCCGGGGAAGGGAGGGGGACGGGAGGGGGAGGAGGAGGAGGAGTGGGCCGGGGAGGGGAGGGGGACGGGATGGGGGAGGGCAAAATGTGCGAAAGTATAAATTCAAAGTTGAGGGAGGGAAGCTAGGTTACTGATGTATATTGAGGAAGAAAATGGGGTGGGTCATCGGGTTTAGGATCTGATCAGTCGGGTGGGGGTTGAAGGAAATGTTTTATTTTGTTTCAAAATGGGTGGGTATTGTCGGGTTTGAGTTTAAAATCAGGTGGGTAATCGGGTTAGGTCCTGTCCGGATGGATAATGGGATTTAAGGTTTTTTTTTAGGGTGGCATTTGGTGTTTGAGAGGCAGGAGGACCCAGGCGCTAAGACAGGCGCTATGGCAGGTGCCTGTCTTCGAGTTACAATTTTGTTTTTTTTCTTTATTTTTTTGCCGTTTGGGTCTCCATGTGCAGCAGCTACCAGGCTCCATTACAGGCGCTAAGGCAGGCGCCTGTCTTGGAGTTGGAGTTTGGCATGTTTTTCCCATGTTTTAGGGGAGGGGGTCTTCATTGGCAGCAGCTACCAGGCGCCTAGGCAGGCGACAAGGCAGGCGCCTGCCTTGGAGTTGGATTTGTCCTTTTTTCCCCAAATTTTTTGGCCCTTGGAGGTGGCTTTTGCCCTTTTTTTCCCCAAGTTTTTTGGCCGTTTGGGTCTTCATGGGCAGAAGCTACCAGGCGAGAAGGCAGGCGCTAAGGCAGGCGCCTGCCTTGGAGGTGGATTTTGCCTTGTTTTCTCTAAGTTTTTTGGCCGTTTGGGTCTTCATGGGCAGCAGCTACCAGGCGAGAAGGCAGGCGCTAAGGTAGGCGCCTGTCTAACAGGAAAAATTGTTTTAAATTATCTTTTTAAACTCTTTACATCATAGGAGACAATTGTGTACCAAACAAAGAAAATTAAAATCTTACCAACCATGGCAGCCGCTCCCACCATGCCCACTCTTTTACCAACCATATTCAATGCCATAAATGGCAAAACAGAAGGAACAATAATGAGTGATGGCCGTCTTGTCACATTCAGTAACTGACAAGTGCAACAAAAATACCACAGCTCCCACAGCGTTCTTAATAAATTGGAGTTGCATTTCTAACTACTGCATTGAAACCTACGGGGTCAATTAAATGCACAAGTAAATTTATGCTTTTTGTTACACATAAAGGAAATACCTGTGGCAAACGGGTTGGACCTTCCATTTGTGTTCGTTCACGGTTGGCCTATTTTTTCTTCCGTTGGAACCTACAATTGTTTCTTCAACAATTATGTAGTTAATATCAGCAGTTATAAAGAAAGTTTTCAGACCTCGAACGATCGGCGTACACATATTCAGGTAAGCTGTACTAAAAATGTAAGCCATTTTGCTTATAGTATGAAGTTGAAAAAATAAATATTAAGTGCTGCATATATTCTTCTTTAGCTCTAAAAAAAATTAAACCCTTCAGCACGGGGAGGAAGAAACGGAGCAACTGGGTACAAATACCATCTGGTAATATATAAAATGAAGCTTGCCTATGGTGATGGCATTATTTAATGGTCAGATGCACAAGATGTATCTAAATGTGGACACCTGGCAGTTTCAAAGCGTTATTTTTATTGCTCTGTTTAAGTTGAATTTGACCAATTTGAGAAGCCACTTTCGGAAATGGCAATGCTGTACAGCTTTCTTTTGAAAATTTTTCCACCAATTGAAATTTTCAAACTCAAACTTAATATTTTCGGCAAAGTTTTCAAAGTTTGCACCAATAGTTGTTTTGGCTCCAATTAAATTTGTACACTTTATTTTCATTTCTCCATCACTGAATTTGTTAATTTTTTTTTTCCCACCGAGTGCACCGAATTTCGTACAGTTTTTTTCCCCAATAATAAAGTATATTTTCATTTTTGGTTGAGCAAGCTTTCCATTAACATACAAAACAATTATATATGTGCAAACCGTTGGAAATGAATGTGTACTTAAATATTGCAGGTTATATGGCTGACTCACAGGGCAGTTCATTTCGACTCACTCAGACACAAGAGGACCGAATAAAATGTATGCAAATGGGAAACTTTACGTTTCATTGACTACCGACGATATGATTGGCCAAGAATTTAATACTCTTGATGAAGCATCCGACTTCTATGCTTCATACGCGAATGTACTAGGTTTTGGTACACGTCGTTTCCACATGAAGAAATATACGAATGGTGAGATCCGCAAACGTGTATGGGTTTGTGCTAAACAGGGGTATCGAAGTCCAATTTGGTCGGATAAGGTCAACCAAACGCGTGAAGCGAAGGCAATAACCCGAGTAGGATGCAAAGCTTCATTCGGCGTCGTTAGGAATAGCCTGACCGGGAAATGGAAAGTCTCTATATTCGTCCCTGGACATTCCCATCCTCTTCTCTCGATGCATGAGACACATTGTCTTCCTTCTAATCGGTCAATTGATGGAGCTTCTATGACACAAGCACAAGCGATGCACAATGTTGGAATAGGGACGAGTAAAATAATGGAGTACATGGTATAGCAGTCGGGTGGATTTGAACACGTTGGCTTCAAGCGGACTGATTTGCATAACCATTTCACGAGAGAACGCAATGAAAAAATTAACGTTACTGATTCAGAGACTCTGATTGCACATTTTGTAACGAAGGGGGAGATGGACCCCGAATATTACTTCCGGTACACAGTAGATACGGACATGCATCTATGCAATATTTTCTGGACCGACTCACTCGGACGTTTCGATTACAGTACTTTCGGTGATGTAGTTGCATTCGATGCAACTTACAAAACAAATGCATATGGGAAGCCTTTGGTCATATTAGTAGGTGTCAACAATCACTTTCGGACCGTGATATTTGGTATGGCTTTGATTGTAGACGAAACAGTCGAAACGTACACTTGGTTGCTGCAAACATTTTTGGACGCAATGAACAATAAGCATCCTGTAACAGTTGTCACCGATGGAGATAAAGCAATGCGGAAGGCAATTTCAATTGTTTTCCCCAGCTCCAACCATCGGTTGTGCACTTGGCATTTAGAGAGAAATGCTATGGCAAATTTGCACGATGTGGAGTTGGTGAGGGCATTCACAAGTCTTATGCTTGGCGAGTACACAACGTCGGAATTTGAAAGCCGTTGGGAGCGCATGGTCGGCGATTTTGACGTCCGCAGTAATGGGTGGCTAAGAACAATGCATGAAACAAAAGAGATGTGAGTGGAAGCATTCATGAAGGGGCATTTTTTTGCTGGCATGCGTAGCACACAAAGATGTGAGAGTATGAATGCTTTTATTAACAAATACAGTAAGGGTCGACATAAGTTATATCAGTTCATAATTGCTATTGATAGGGCCGTTTCAAGGCTGAGGAACCAAGAGGTCACGGATGATGTTCAGTCGAAATACAGTTCCCCAGTCCTAACTACGCATATACAGGTTATTGAAAAGCACGCAGCCGAAGTGTACAAGCGGAAACTTTTTAAGATGGTTAGGGCGCAGATGCTGGAACAAGGGGGGCTTAACATGATCGACTGCCTGGACTACAGAGACAAGCGTATATACACCGTCATGAGGTTCATGCATCCTGAAGTGAGCTGGTTGGTATCGTACGATTACAACCACGGTAATATAAAATGCTCATGCAACCTGTTCGACGGGACGGGTATTCCTTGCAGTCACGCATTCTTCGTTATTAAACAAGAGAATCTCCGAGCCATTCCTGATTCCCTAATTCTAAAAAGGTGGAAAAAAGATGCAAGTAGCGGTAACAATTGCCCCAATCAAAAGCAAGACACGTCGAATGCAATGGCATCGTCCATTCGGTACGGAGCCTTGGTAGCAAATTGTAGCAAAGTTTGCCTTTACGGGTCAAAGACAGAACAGGGATATAGGGAGGCGACAGAAGACATAACGCGTCTAGCTACTCGTCTTCGAGAGTTGGTAACGGTGCATGACCAAACAGAGTTGAGTATGGGGGATAGGCGAGGTAAAAGACATATTATACAGGATCCGGTCGTTGCCAAAACAAAAGGAGGCGTTGCGGGGGGAATGAAAGAAGCAAAAGAAAGAAGATGTGGTTCATGCAAGAAACCGGGGCACACCAAGCGAACCTGTGCAAAAAGGTTTTCCTACCATTACAATGAAGCTTCAGCTGAAATGGAGAGTGAGATTGGTGTCGAATCTTCAAACACATTAGATTTCATGCACGTTAATGACTTCAATAACCCCAGAAGCCAAGATAGTGTTGCAATTGACCTTAGTCCACCGAATGATGTCCCTCTCGAAAGGATGAATAATGGCCGCCCACAAACTTCCGACATGCATATGCAATGGTGGTTTCCAGGTATACATTATAAATAGTACATGATGTCTTATATTGTGTAAATTCATTAGGAATAGCATAATTTTTTCAATTTTTTTGATTTAAGATCGCCATAGGGCTAGATTATCTCAGGCGGTATAGCAGGCGTAATTACAGGCGCCTGGTCAAGAAAGGAAGACAAGTTTTGTGCATGTGAAATTTTTGTTTACGGTTTAGGTGGGGACAGAATGGAACAGGCGGTAGAGTAGGCGCTACGGAAGGAGCCTGTCCTAGCTAGGTTGAGCAGTCGGGTGAAAGTTTTTACTGCTCGCCATGGGGCAGCTTCACCCAGGCGGTATACCAGGCGCTATTACAGGCGCCTGGTCAATGCAAATTTATTAGGTACGGTTTTTAGTATGACAATTTTTTTTAGCTCGCCAGCAAGGGAACACATTACGTCTTCGTTAGACTTCTTTACCAACCATTAGGGTGAAAGTGCTTGAATTTATTTTAAATGTGGAATGGTTTTGTTATATTTCAGGCATGCAGTAAGACCAAAAAAGCATACGCTGGAACTCAAGAGCCCTAAACCCAAAGACGAACGTGTAGACCTTAATCCGGTTTGTAAAACCGGATGTTTTTAAGTAACCACCAGCAATGTTATTATCCACTTTTGGGATTAAATTATGTATGTAATGAAGTGTTTATTTTTACGATGTACTTTAATTCATAATATCGGAAGATTCATTATGTACATAAAGGAATCTATCCCTTTATGTTTCGTAAAATCTACAGGTAAGCCGTTGGGATAACACAATCAATGCATTGGAGCGAAGGTGGAAATGCAATTGTTAGCCGGCATTTTCCTTTGTGATTGATGGAATAGAGTGAATTCAAATCTACACACTCCAATATGTTACTATTGCTGTATTGATAAACCATATAATATCTATTAAATTAAACAACAAAACCCCACGACAAAAGTGTATGGCAATATTTTACCGAATACAAAAAACATCGACAAAATAATTAAAGACTGTAAGACAAACAATATGCAGATCAAAAGCAGTGTTTATACTGTCCCGATGGTTGAGAATGGTTAGAGTTACTGATGCAGCAGGGATGTATTCATAAATTTTTTCTTCTAGATTTCTTTCTCCCTCTAACCGATGCCTTCGCAGTTTTAGGACGGGGTGTATCAGCGCGGTTCCCTACCCCTCTATAGTGAGAGTCCACTGTTTGCATCAGTTGACCCAATTTCAGATTGTGGGGCTCGAACATGATATCCATAGCGGTGAAACACCGTTCAATCTGTGAGTCAAACTACAGGAATAAACAAAAGTCAGAAAAAATTAATATCTAACGTCCTATATACTCCAAATGCATTTTTAAGAATAAATTACTCATAGTGGAACATATTAAAAAGTAAAGGAAAATAATACCCTTGATAAGCAAAAATCAAAACACTCCATATACTTCACAACAAATAGCCCGCAATCAACCCCGTTATTTTGGGTGGTGATCTTGACTGGTTTACGGATGCCAAAGGACTCAAAGAAGGTCCGACTTTTGTACACTCTTGTTATCTCTTCGGCCAAAACGATATCTAATGCTTTTAACTACATTACACCAAAATGTTAGTTTCGTAAGATAAGTATTAAAAAACCAATTGCATGTTTCAATCACAGACCTATACAAACCACTAACAACCAGTTCGACGAAAAGTATAAAACAAGAAGAAAAAAAACAAAATAAGTATTTTGAAGGAAATGTATGCAAATCAGCAATCTCACCATCGAATGAGATGCACTCTCCCGCTTGCGTCTGTCCTTGGGATTTGGTAAAGAATCCCAAATCTCCCGAACCTTATCTTTGACGTACACGATAATTAGATACCAGTGCTTCTCATTATCATTCATGGGGATGTAAATCTAGAGAATAACGTGAAAAAAGACAAAAAAAAGTGTCACAATTAGTCATTCAATCGACTATAAAATGTTGTTTAAAAAATTTCCACTAATCAAACACGTGCATAGACAATTGCGTCTAACCTTTTCGCAAAAGTCAAGCTTCCCACAGAATTTTGAAACAAATTTCCATGTGTTTCCAAACCTCATAATATCCTGGTCAGTTTTTGTACTATCAAGTACAATTTGCTGCAAAAGTACAAGTTGGAACGAAATTAGATTCCAGCAACAAACGAAAGCATAACAGAAGTGACATGTAATAGCTAAACAAATCGAATCGACACAATTTCAGCCTCAATATGCTATTCCATACTTGAAAAGCTGGAGTCAGAAACCACTGCCTCGTCTCTTTTGGAGGGTGTTTCAACCTTTCGCGATACGTGCAAGCTTCCACGGCTAGGTCAAGTACCTAAAGCGCGTTTAAATGCAAAATTGGAATTTCATAATTGTGGCTAACAAACTGCATTTATGACAGAATTATAAATATAATTAAACGAAGATAGCTTACAGTGGTTTTAAAACATTAGCCAGGCGCTAAACAGAGGATATCAGATCGGGTAAAATAAAGATGCTCTATCTGAACAATGATCTCGCTACAACACAAATGCAATGCGAAGATTAAGTCAGTAAAAGAATGAAAAACTGGTGATCGACAAACCAATACAAACCATGAAGGTTAAAGAACACCATAACCAACCACATTTCAGAGGAATTTTATGTACCTGCCATCGAGATTTTTATCAAAAGCATAGTTTAGCAGCTTCACGCTTGATTCTTGAAGTGAGCTATGCATGCGAAATGGACCAGCGTTGATGATATGACCCTCCCCACTGCCACTCTATGTACAAAATACCCATACAATATTAGTAAATCATATGTGGAAATCAAACTCATCGTTATTTGTGGAAATATTTTGTGGAAATTAAATTGACAGACCTCACTTTGTGCGAGACGAGCTGCGAGACTACTCATTAGTTTAAATTGTACTCCATATGAGTCCGAATCGTTTGGCACAAAATCAGCTGCCTCGGCATTGTTGAGCTCCTCATCGTCGGTTGATATATGTTGGATTGCCCGAGGTTCAGATTGGTATCGTAAAGGAGTGACTTTCGCAGGTGAAAGGGAATCAGGGGCCGCCGATGCAACTGCTTTGCCTTTGTCTTGTCCAATTTCCATGTCTTGGCGTAATGGTTTATTCAGCAAACCAACAGACTTCACTAAAGCTGCAATGTCGTTCGTCACCCCGCTTTCAGAGTTGCAAGCTCATCCTTGACCTCCTTTTTGAAAATCGATAGCTCATTCGTCAAGGTTTCCACATTCTTGGTGAGAAGGCTGATTTTATGAGAAGCATCAATCGTTGACTGACTATCGAGAGGAATCTTAACAGTTACGTCAACGGTCGGAACCCGGGAACTCTGGTCTCCGGCTTGTTCTGCCTCGTCATCCTGTGCACAAATTGGACAAATACGGTTACAGTACGATAACATGGACAATGACGGATTAAGTAACCCTAAACCCTAAAATTGAATCCGTACGGAGCTAACCTTCTGTGCAGATTGAGATCGCAAAGTTTTCAACTGCTTCTTGAATTTCTTCGTCTCTTTCTCACCCCAAGCACAAACTGCCGGTAAGTTTCGGGAAACTATATGTTTTCTCACCCATGCAACATCCATATAAAACAACTGCCAAAACAATACATAAGGTTAACACAAAGTAATTAACACCATTACAAGTTAACGGGCGGAATGCAACAAATTCAGAATTTTTATTTTTTATAATTACCTGAAGAACCAGCAAGCATCCAGAGATGTACTGTGTATTGGAATTTCTGTACTTCTGGATGCCCTCGCATAGACGGTTTGAAGTCCAAGTAGCCCATTTTTTCCCTCTAATCAAATTCGCATCAAGGACTTGGCTTAGGTCCTTGGTCGGTATGTACACGGAAGATGTGGGACCCAATATCGTCCCCATCAAGAACATAGTGAAGATAACTATGAAGTCATCTCCGGTTGCCTTTTTATTTGTCAATATTTCCTGCAGTGCGGCGATGGGGATAGCTCTTTTGCCCAAACTGTATTTGACCCTAAGCGCATCCAACGCAGCCGTGTCGCCGGAAGAATCGATCGCGCTTCCATCGTCTGACAGCCCCATCAGCCTCTCAACAGCTGTTGGACCGACATTGTACAACATCCCATGTATGTCTAAGTTGTGGCTAAAAGGATTGAAATGATCCACCAGCCACAGCACCAAGGATCTAACCAAACTGTATTTGACCCTAAGCGCATCCAACGCAGCCGTGTTGCCGGAAGAATCGATCGCGCTTCCATCGTCTGACAGCCCCATCAGCCTCTCAACAGCTGCTGGACCGACATTGTACAACATCCCATGTATGTCTAAGTTGTGGCTGAAAGGATTGAAATGATCCACCAGCCACAGCACCAAGGATCTATCGACAGGGGCTATTTTCCGCCTAATTAGGGATCCAAACCCTAAGTCTTCCACAGCCTTCTTCTCATCATCAGTGAAAGCTTTAGCCACGCACCACACGCGTTCAGGGCTGCATCGCGTACAAAACATGCGGCTGTCCTCCATATCACCGCCATGACGCTTCTTCTCCTCACCATCGAGGTCTTTCCACTTTTTACCCAACTTTAAAATATCCTACAAATTAATTTCAAAAGAAACGTACTTTTAAGCATTTTGTTTAAACAATTTAATGCAAATATGAAATATCAGAAAGTGAAAATCAGACTTACCTGTTTGGTTATAGTTTGTCCATTCTGCTTCATCTTTTCACGTTCCATCGTTCTGCAATAAACGACAGTTAAGAGGTTTGCCATTTTCACGAATTCATAAGTAATTTCACCGTAGATTTACATCAAATCCGTTATACTTACAGATAATTAAACCAGCCATTTATTTTTCGTTTCCGATTTCCCTTGCTGTTCGACAGGGCTGTCCCAGACGGGCCTGCCCCGGACGTCCCTCCCAGTACAAGTTTTTCATTGGAAGACTACAGTGTTAAACAAGATACATGTTATTCAAGTAAATGAATATCGAAAATACAAATTATATTTATTAACAGAGGTAGCCAGGGAAAACATACCATGATGCTTATCGAACGTAATACGGTTTCGGCTACGCCCTTTATATCTTAAATCACAAACCCAAAAATAAATTGATCCTGCAGCAAATACACTCGCATACCAATAAACAAAATAAGGACCTAAATTAAAACAATACTAAACCCTAA